>JAXGGA010004644.1:0-86077 GCA_038373865.1 Uloborus plumipes | reverse complement strand
CAACTTTATTGTAACTTGGGTATTTTTTTAAGTAATCAAAATGAAAATATGAATGTGATGTTCAATCATCACGTGTGCTTCGTCAGAGAGCAACCGTAATTCAATTGTGCCGTACGGTTAACATTTTTAACCTAAGACGGAGTTGTACATTAAGTATACTTACAATAATGTTAAGACCTAAAACTTCTATCTCCCAAATATTAAGATTCTGAACTTTTTACATTTCAAATTGTTTACAGATAAAAGATTATGTTAAATTTTTTATCTATTAGCACATTTTTTTAAAAACTCTCTTATCACCTTTTTAAATTTGTGTTAAACAACATCAGCTGTCATAGTTTAACTTACATAATAAGCTAATAGATCTGGATATTAAAAGATTGTTATGGTTCACACAGCTCTAAATGTATAAAAGTAAGTAAGTGGTATTTTCCGGCGAGAAAACTGTTAGATTTCTTTCAAGAAATAAAAATGGCAGGAAAGTACTACAACTTCATTGCTAGTGCTATTAACGAAACACAAAAGATGTACTCATTTTTGTGCATGGATTGTTGTACAATCACCGCTCATCAATATCAATGACGGAAAAAAATCCTTACTTTTCAGACATGATGTTCAACCATCACGTGTGCCTCGTCATACAGCAACCGTTTTTAAATTGTGACGTACGTTTAACATTTTGAACCTAAGAAGGAGTTGCAACACTTTTACATTAAGCATATTTACAATACTGTTAAGAGCTAAAACTTCTATCTCCCAAATATTTAGATTCTGAACTTTTATAATTCAAATTGTTTACAGATAAAAGATCATGTTAAATTTTATCTATAACTACCATTATCTTCTTTTTTGTTTTATTTTTTTAAAAGATTTTTTCTACTTTTAAAGAAAAAGGTTCATATGTAGGTAAATACATTATTAAGTTATAATTTCACATTAGCAATTAAAAGCTCCGGCCTCACAATACTATTTTTCCCTAATTCTCATTATGCACCTCACGAACCCATGGAATCGAGATCGGTACTATAAAATTAAGAAGAGACGCTACCCTCCCGAAAAAAATTGGAATGGAAATTATTTGTTTCCAACTACTTAATTTATTCTACTTAGTTTTCAATATTTTTTTTTTGATGTTTCTTTTTTTCTATTTTTTTTTTTATTTTTACTACTTTTTGTTTTAAGGTTTTACTTATCCTGAAGCTCCGGAAAATCTGATCCTCTTGCCATACAGTGCCTACTTTTAGTAAGGCAGGGATTCAAGTGAAACAGGCAATCGCAAATTACAATCGCGACTGGAAATGAATTACATTAGAACGTTTCTTGATAAAAACATCGTGACGTCAGCGTGACGTTTGCCTATGAAAAACGAGCTAGATAAAACGTCACAGCCTACTTGGCGAATAAGAGGAGATCGCTGAGTGCTTGTGAGCTCTTATTGGCTCCACCCGTAGTGACGTCATGCCAATTTAAGTTGATGATAATGTAATTCACTTCCAGTAGCGATTGCAATTCGAAGCGATCGCAGTGCTGTTTCACTTTAATCCTTGCCTAAGTCTCTTTTTTTTCTTTTATTCACTTCATTTTTCATTTAAGGTAAAAGTTATGGAAAAAAACTATTCAAATTAGTATGAATTTATATTAGATCATATTAGTGTTAGCACATTTTTTTAAAAACTCTCTTATCACCTTTTTAAATTTGTGTTAAACAACGTCAGCTGTCATAGTTTAACTTACATAATAAGCTAATAAATCTGGATATTAAAAGATTGTTATGGTTCACACAGCTCTAAATGTATAAAAGTTAGTAGGTGGTATTTTCTGACGAGAAAATAGTTAGATTTCTTTCAAGAAATTAAAATGGCAGGAAAGTACTACAATTTCATTGCTAGTGCTATTAACGAAACACAAAAGATGTACTCATTTTTGTGCATGGATTGTTGTACAATCACCACTTATCAATATCAATGACGGAAAAAAATACTTTTCAGACATGATGTTCAACCATCACGTGCCTCGTCATACAGCAACTGTTTTTAAATTGTGACGTACGTTTAACATTTTGAACCTAAGAAGGAGTTGCAACACTTTTACAGTAAGTATATTTACAATACTGTTAAGATCTAAAACTTCTATCACCCAAATATTTAGATTCTGAACTTTTATAATTCAAATTGTTTACAGATAAAAGATCATGTTAAATTTTATCTATAACTACCATTATCTTCTTTTTTGTTTTATTTTTTAAAGGAATTTTTCTACTTTTAAAGGAAAAGGTTCATATATAGGTAAATATATTATTAAGTTATAAAATCACATCAGAAATTAAAAGATCCGGCCTCACAATGCTATTTTTCATATAGGGGAAGACGGCCTATATTGGACCCCCTAAGAACAGGAGGCCTGTGTCGCTCAATGTGAAGCAAAACAGAAATGCAAAATTGGGCATCGTAAGCTAAATTTAATCAGGAACCGCCCTAGAAGCTTTTATTTTCTGAAAATATGAAAATTATTTTTAAAAAAATTATCTTATAAAAAGTTGCAAAAGTCCAATTTAGGAATATATGTGCCTAAATTGAACCATGCGCTTCCTAAATTGGACCGTACGAAGAAATCATAGAATAATTTATATTTGAACTATACAGCTTTTTCCAGGATTTGCAACAGAATTTCTTTTGCTTCGGCCTCACTTAGGCAGTGTTGATAAACTCGCAGATGGCATTTCATACACTTAATCATGTCTTGCACTTCATTTCTATGACAAATATTGCAATAACATTTGTTTTGTGCAGTTTCTTGCTTCTTCTTGTGTGACTTTTTTTGACTCTATGCCTCTTTTATACGGCGTTAGAATGATTACTGAGATAGCCTTCATTTTTGTTCCATCTATTTTTTAGGCAAAGGTGATATGTGAGCCGGCTTTACAAAATCAGTTAGAGTTGACAATCATGTTTTGATGAGAACTATCCGCCGATTCTGCAGAACTTGTACTAATTTAAGTCGTAGCTAGTTCTTGTACATGGTGTACAACTTACACCGAACATGTAACCTGTTCAGTGTTCACTTTGAGTAGTTTTATCTGGACTACTTGCCTCTAATTCTGTTGCAGCCAAATCAATGTCATTAAACACATGTCAATTAACAGGCTAAACTCCTGTTTAGAATCAACTCACAGCTTTTTCCATGGCCTTGATTGCGGTTTGCCCATAAGAGTTAACAAACAGTTCTCCTGTGCGATATTAGATAATGGATCTCATTAGATGTTGTCGCATCCATGTATCACATGCTCGATTAAAATATGTAGACACAACTATGTGCTTAAAGAGAAATTATTATTATATCGTTCTCGTTAGCCAAGTTTATTGCATCAATGTTCTTTATGTAAGTGCTGTGCCTATCCATTAATAGAAAGACATTCTTTTTACATTGCTTGGATTAACAGTTTTGATGAAATGTTGTATCAATTGTGTGAATTATCGTTTGTGATCCAACCTTTTTTTTTTTGAACAAGCATATTGCTCACCAGGGAAGCTTTTACGATAAGTTCATACATGGAACGTAATCTTTTGAAAATAAGCATGGGGAGCTTGCAATTCTGTTGCACTCATGTAGCAAATAACCAGTGTATTTCTACCACGTTCACCACTCATTACTGCTCCAACCTGGTGTTTATCTCTATACGTCAATATATTTTGGGGCTTTTGGACAATGAAAAGACCGGCTTCATCTACATTGAACATTTTAGTAG
Organism: Uloborus plumipes; assembly: GCA_038373865.1. Taxonomy (NCBI): domain Eukaryota; kingdom Metazoa; phylum Arthropoda; class Arachnida; order Araneae; family Uloboridae; genus Uloborus; species Uloborus plumipes. Next base: position 82,332 of record JAXGGA010004644.1, on the reverse strand, counting down.
CATATAAATTGTTTCCTTTTAAAATCGTTTTGAAAATATCGAAGAATTTCATATTTTTCTCTCGGTAAACCAGCATACATTTTATTTAAGTTAATAAATATGTTTCACAACCTGAAACTGCAGCTTAATGGATGAAGAGAAAAAAAACATACATTTTAAGAAGTTGCAGCTTCTACTTGATAAAAATGTGCTTGATAAAAAAGTTTAAATGAATATCGTGAATAGGTGTTAAAGTATGCTTAAAATAATTTTAACTACGCTATTAAATAAGACGAGTCACTTATTTTATGTTACGATTAATAAAAAGTCTTATTTAAAATCATATTCTTAAATTGGACCACCGGTCCAATATAGGAAAATTTTTTCGGTCCAATAAAGGAAAACACGCCATTTTTTATTCTTCAGCTCATTGCTCTGTCAAAAATTATCACAATCGGGCATATAAATACATCAATGTAATCCTTATTAAACACAGATTATAATACTGTAACAGCATTTTACCGCAATTCACAAGTTTTTGAGTTATCCTTCTAGAAACAAGTCCACAAAATAAGATTTCGCACGTTTTTAACACAAATCAAGCCGTAACTCACGCTAAACAGTTCGAAGACTGGTGAAACTTCATACACATTGATTTTTTTCCTAAAACTTCATATTTTTACTGTTAAAGTGTAGCACAGATCTCCGTACTAGATTTTAAGCCCGAGGTCCAATTTAAGCAGTGGTCCAATATAGGCGGTCTTCCCCTATAGCTTCATATATTGGTAAATATATTATTAAGTTATATTTTCACATTAGCAAATAAAAGATCCGGCCTCACATTGTTACATTCCTTAATTACATTCCCCTATTTTTCCTTAATTCTCATTATGCACCTCACGAACCCATAGAATCGGGCTCGGTACCATAAAATTAAGAAGAGACACCCTCCTCCGAAAAAAAATGAAATGAAAATTATTTGTTGCCGACTGCTTAATTTTTTCTACTTATTTAAATGTTTTGGAAAATATCGAAGGGATTTTTTCATGTTTTATCCGTTACATATGATGCCAGATACATTTTTCTAAGTGTACTGCAGACTTGAATGCGTATGGATGAGAGAAAACATACATTTTAAGAAGTGCAGGCTTCTACTGATAAAAATGTGCTTGATAAAAAGTTTAAAATGAATATCGTGAATAAGTATTAAAGTATGTTAAAATATTTTAACTACGCTATTAAATAAGACGAGTCACTTATTTTATGTTACGATTATAAAAAGTCTTATTGAAAATCATATTTTAAATTGGACCACCGGTCCAATATAGGGAAAATTTTTCGGTCCAATAAGGAAAACACGCCATTTTTTATTCTTCAGCTCATTGCTCTGTCAAAAGTTCACAATCGGGCATATAAATACATGGGGGCGTTGTGATCCGTTATTAGGAATCGCAGTTGTATGGTACTGTATCTTGATGGTTGTTCCGCTTTTGACTAGTTTGGTGAGTTGTCCTTCTAGTAACTAGGGCCGGGGGGGTGGAGGTTGTGGGTTTGGTGGTGAATGGTTGGTGTGTATGAGTAGATTTTTGGGGTTGTTGGGCTGATGGGTGGGTGGGGGGTGGGGGGGGGGTGAAGGTGAGTGGGGGGGGGGGGGGGGGGGGGGGGGGGGGGGGGGATAAAAAATTGGAAGAGATATTAAAAGGGGGGTGGGAGTAGCTATATATAGGGGTTTGGGGGGGGTTGGGGGGGGGGGGGGGGGGGGGGGGGGGGGGGGGGGGGGGGGGGGGGGGGGGGGGGGGGGGGGGGGGGGGGGGGGGGGGATTCTTGTATTTATTTTTTTTGGGAAATAGGGGGTGATTATATTTGATTAAGGTTAGATAGAATTTATGGGAGTTGTAGTGGTTTATGAAGTATATGGGTGGGGTTGAAGTTTTATGTTTTGTGGGTATGGGGTTTTGGGGTATATGTATAGAGGAGTTAGTTGAGGGTTGAAAGTGGAATTGGGTTGATGGGGGAATGATTGGGAGAAGGAAATTAGTATAGGATTTAGTATTTTGGTGGGGGGGTTATTGGTGTTGTGGGGGTGGGGTTTTGGTTGTTATTTTAGGGAGTTTTGGGTATAGTTTTTTTAGGGTTATGGGGGGTTAGGGATGGTAGAAGAGGGTTTTGGGATTAGGCTATGTGTTTAGGGTTTTGTGGGTTTGGGTTATGTTGTTGTGCAGGGATTTGTGGGTTTTTAGGGTTTATAGGAGTAATGGTTGTGTAGGGGGGGGGTATGTATAGTATGATTTTGGGGTAAGATGTTTAGGTTTTTTAGTGGGGGGTATGGGTGATGTTTGGGGATTGGGTATGGTGTTTTGGTTAAGATGAGGAATGGTGGTTTATGGATTTTATTATGGTATGGGGGGGTATGGTGTGGGGTTTTGTTTGGGTAGGATGTGGTTGGTGGGAAATGTGTTTATGGGGGGTTGTTTGAGGTTTTGGGATGGTTTGAATGTATTGGTTTGATGTTTGATTTGTATTTGGTTAAGATTTTAGGGTTTTTTGAATTGGAGATGGTGGATAGGATGTGTATAGTAGGAGTGACTAGGGTGTTGGTTATGTTATTATAATAATGTAGGTAGTGGAGGTATTAAAAGGGGTTTATAGGAGGGTGGGTGTGGAATATTTTTTGTGTGTTGTTTGGGTGGGTTTTATTAGTATATATTATATTATTAGGTGGTGGTGTTTTTGTGTGTGGGGGTGAATGATTAGATGTTTGAAGTTGTGGGGGTGGTTGTGATAAGAAGTTGGGAGGTATAGAGGGGAAGAAGAGGAAGTAAAGGGTGGGTGGGGTATGGATGTATAATGGAGTACAAGTATAGTCGTATCTGCAGCTGAAAAATGAGAAATTGCTTTTTAAAGTTTTGCGGTTCCTTGTATTTGAATTCAGATTTCCTTGTATGGGATTTAAATGCAACTTTTACAGATTTCTTAACAAAATGTTTCCTATGGGAAATACTTCCATATGACAGTACTTCAATTTTAACATATACTTCAAAAATGAACTGTTGTTTTTACAGTATAATACTGGCAGCTGAGGTTCCAATTTAAAACTGTAAAATGCACATTAATGAACTGTAAAACAAGCTATTTTACAGTTTATTGAGGTAAAATTTAGCTGTATTATACTGTAAAAACAACAGTATAATACTGGTAGCAGAGTTTCCAGTTAAAAACTAAAATGCACGGTAATAAACTGTTAAATTAACAATTTTACAGTTTACTACTGTAAAGTTCGAAATTTTACAGCTGAGTACTGCAAAGTTAACAATGTTACAGTTTTTTTAGTGTAAAATTAGCAATTTTTAGCTTATTACTTTTAAATTAACCATATTATAATGTAAAAACAACATCCATTTTTTAGTTTGAAGTGTAGGGGAAGACCGCCTATATTGGACCACTGCTTAAATTGGACCTCGGGCTTAAAATCTAGTACGAAGATCTGTGCTACATTTTAACAGTAAAAATATTAAGTTTTAGGAATAAAATCAATGTGTATGAAGTTTCACTAGTCTTCGAACTGTTTAGCGTGAGTTACGGCTTGATTTGTGTTGAAAACGTGGGAAATCTTATTTTGTGGACTTGTTTCTAGAAGGATAACTCAAAAACTTGTGAATTGCGGTAAAATGATGTTACAGTATTATAAACTGCGTTTAATAAGGATTACATTGATGTATTTATATGCCCGATTGTGATAATTTTTGACAGAGCAATAAGCTGAAGAATAAAAAATGGCGTGTTTTCCTTTATTGGACCGAAAAAATTTTCCTATATTGGACCGGTGGTCTAATTTAAGAATATGATTTTAAATAAGACTTTTTATTAATTGTAACATAAAATAAGTGACTCGTCTTATTTAATAGCGTAGTTAAAATTATTTTAAGCTTACTTTAACACCTATTCACGATATTCATTTAAACTTTTTTATCAAGCACACTTTCATCAAGTAAAAGCTGCAACTTCTTAAAATGCATGTTTTTTTTTCTGTTCATCCATTAAGCTGCAGTTTTTGGTTGTGAAACATATTTATTAACTTAAATAAAATGTATGCTGGTTTACCGAGAGAAAATTATGAAATTCTTCGATAATTTCAAAACGATTTTAAAAGGAAACAATTTATATGCTACTAAAATGTTCAATGTAGATGAAGCCGGTTTTTTCATTGTCCAAAAGCCCCAAAATATATTGACGTATAGAGATAAACACCAGGTTGGAGCAGTAATGAGTGGTGAACGTGGTAGAAACACACTGGTTATTTGCTACATGAGTGCAACAGAATTGCAAGCTCCCCACGCTTATTTTCAAAAGATTACGTTCCATGTATGAACTTATCGTAAAAGCTTCCCTGGTGAGCAATATGCTTGTTCAAAAAAAAAAAAAAAGGTTGGATCACAAACGATAATTCACACAATTGATACAACATTTCATCAAAACTGGTTATCCAAGCAATGTAAAAAGAATCTTTCGGTCAATGGATAGGCACAGTACTTACATAAAGAACATTGATGCAATAAACTTGGCTAACGAAAACGATATAATAATAATTTCTCTTTAAGCACATCATACGCGTAGATGTGGTCTTTATTCAGTCTCTGTCTACATATTTTAATCGAGCATGTGATACATGGATGCGAGAACATCTAATGAGATCCATTATCTAATATCGCACAGGAGAACTGTTTGGTAACTCTTATGGGCAAACCGCAAACAAGGCCATGGCAAAAGCTGTGAGTTGATTCTAAAGAACAGGAGTTTAGCCTGTTAATTGACATGTGCTTAATGACATTGATTTGGCTGCAACAGAATTAGGGGCAAGTAGTCCAGATAAAACTACTCAAAGTGAACACTGAACAGGTTACATGTTCGGTGTAAGTTGTACACCATGTACAAGAACTAGCTACGACTTAAATTATTACAAGTTCTGGAGAATCGGCGGATAGTTCTCATAAAAACATGATTGTCAACTCTAATTATGATTTTTTAAAGCCGGCTCACATATCACCTTTGCCTAAAAAATAGAAGGAATAAAAAGGAAGGCTATCTCAGCAATCATTCTAACGCCGTATAAAAGAGGCATAGAGCAGAAAAAGTCACACAAGAAGAAGCAAGAAACTGCACAAAACAATTGTTATTGCAATATTTGTCATATAGATGAAGCGCTGAACATTATTAAGTGTATGAAATGCCATCGGCGAGTTTATCAACACCGCCTAAGTGAGGCTGAAGCAAAAGAAATTCTGTTGCCAACCCTGGAAAAGAGCTGTATAGTTCAAACATAAATTATTCTATGATTTCTTCGTACGGTCCAATTTAGGAAGCGCATGGTTCAACTTAGGCGCATATATTCCTAAATTGGACTTTTGCAACTTTTTATAAGATAATTTTTTAAAAAATAATTTTTATATTTTCAGAAAATATAAGCTCCTATGGCGGTTCCTGATTAAATTTAGCTCACGATGCCCTATTTTGCATTTCTGTTTTGCTTCACATTGAGCGACACAGGCCTCCTGTTCTTAGGGGGTCCAATATAGGCGGTCTTCCCCTACTTATATATGACTTTTGTGCTTAACAAGGCAGTACACCTAGTATGAAAAAACAATAAAAAAAGCTAACCTACAGGTTTGTGTTATAGAAGAACCAAGACGAAGTTTTTTGAGCACTAGAAAAGTTTTAAACTTTCACTAACATAGAGTAATGGAACAATTAAATTTATCACACAGATTTCAACAATTCCCTATTCCAATTAAGTTTTGAAACAAATACGTTGAAGGAAAGCGAAAGAACAGAGTAAGGTGTTGTTTCCGATAATTACTTATGTGATGTAGAGCTTGTTCAATTTCATCACTGCTACAAACCAACTCATTATTTCCTTATAATGAATTAAATTTAGTTTTAATGGCGTTTTCTGCGGAAAAAATGACGTTTTCAAATGTGTGTCATATTACGATTATTTATAACATTTCCCTTGGGTCTTTTGTACATAAGTTTTAAAAAGAGTTAGCAATTTATTTTGATTAGCATCCTTTTATTGAAAGCAGTTCGAATCTTCGGTCGTCTTTTTTTTTTTTTTTTTTTTTAATTTTTTCAAATTATTTTTGACAGTGTGTAAATGACTAAATAGTTCTAAAAAAATATGGCACTAGTTTTGAAATATAAAAACAATTTTCTAAGCTGCAACTATTTTCTAAAGTAGAGAAAAAAATAATAAATGAAAAACTAAATGTGAAAGCCAAGTTATTTACCCTTTTTTCACTTTTTGATGTAAAATTAGTTTCGGTTTTCTCAAATTTTTAATATTTGTGCAGACATTATTAAATATCAAACGGATAAACCACATCCTCATCTAAAAATAAATAAATGTAGAACTTCATTTCTACACAGAGACAGTAGCATTATTTGTGTTAATGTATAGAGAATATTCTTCCCAAGTTCTTACCGTTACAATAATCTTTCTATTTTACTTATACTATTGTAATTGATGTTAATCTTTCAGTTCCCTAGGTATGGAACTCTTTTCAGTGTATAAGTGTTTGTAAAAATTATTTTTTTGAGAAAATTCTTTTTTGTATTACGCGTATTAAAAGCAATTATTTATTTATATACAATGTAAAAAATAGATGTTGTTTTTGCAGTACAATGCAGCTAATTTTAGACTAACAAACTGTAAAAATTGCTAATTTTACACTAATAAACTGTAAAATTGCTAGTTTCAGAGTTTATGACTGTGCATTTTACAGTTTTAAACTGGAACACCTCTGCTGCCAGTATTATACTGTAAAAAGTTTATTTATTTTTTTTTTTTTGCATTGTATCTTTATATTTTGGTTGGGGAGTTTTGCTGAAAATATAACAACTGCGCAGCATTTAAGATACTTTGGGGGGAGACGCCGCACTAGGGAAGATGCCGTATCATGTGTTTCCCCCACAAGAATCAACAAAATCAGCTAACCGGTCAGTTAGACTGAGGGAGCATGCATTTTGAGAGTATACATTCATTGATTTTAATTTCCCACAGGTTTCTGGAATGTTTTGATAGTGTTTTGTCATTTTTGCCTCTCTGATGAGTACCCGAATTAGTATTAAATGTCTTTGGCTAAGACGCCGTGTTTTCTTTTGGGGGAAGATGTCGTTTTTTTTTTTTTTTTTTTTTTTTTTTTTGCTTTCCGACACGCTCTAGAAAAAGCAACGATCCTACTCTAAACATTGACCTCGACAACGACATCTTCCCCCTTCGGAAATTGCACTAACAGCGTCTTCCCCAACGGGATGGGGAAAGTGCTGAAATGGAACTGTTTCGTAATGATTAATGTTTGCCGGGAAAAATGTGTTCTTCAAGTGAAAAATATTTTTTTACCAATCACAAAAGTCTATATTTTTTGGATGAATTAGATATTTAAAAATAAAACCAATACCCTATTTTTTTAAATTAACGTTGAAAACTACGGCGTCTTCCCCAATCTACCCTACATGTAATTTGAATTTACTTTATTCCTTTTTATAGGGATATGCACTGCAATAATGTACTAAAAACGTATTTTATAAAACGCGAAGTAGGGTCACCTGGGGTAATTCCTGGTCAAAAAGCATTAACATCCAATTATCACAAAATCTATCTAAGTTAAAGTTACAAATTTTGGTATGGAGGAAGCACATTGGGATGTCCATCGAATAAAATATTCATGCTATCAACAATACATAATGAACTTGAGTAATTGTCGTTAATTAGTGACCAAGAATTACCCCAGAGATGGGGTAATTCCTGGCCACTTACGGGGCAATTATTGGTCACTCAAATGATTGATGAAAATGCATACATTTTGTAAGCACATTATTAATACAAGTTATTAAACTAATTAGATAAAGAATTTATTTATATATATAGCTAATTAAACACTGTATTTAGTTTTTTAAGGAAGAATGCAATTGTTTTCAACATAATAGCTTTACTTAATAAAACTTAGCCAAAATACTTTTTATACACTTTGTATGCAATAGCTACAGCTTTTATATCTGTTGTGAATGAATCTTTACCTAACAAATATATAGGTCCATAAAAAATATGGTGCACATGCACCATACACACTGAGCACATGCTTCTGTCTGTTATGAACAGGTTAAGGTGAACAGTTAAGTGAATAGTACAATGCAGTTTCAATTAAGCATTTTTCTTAGTATAATTAAGAATAATTATTAAAACTTATAAAATAATTGGATGAAATTTAACAAAGAAATATTCAGTATATTGTATACTTATCATTAACAGATAAGAATGTTGCATTGCGGTTACAGTTAACTTTGCAGTTAAGGCTCACAGAGTTACATATAGTTTAAATCAATAACATATGTCAATAATAGGTGAAATAATAATCCATAAATATTAAAAAAAGGACTGACCAGGAATTACCCCACTGACCAAGAATTACCCCAGTAGCCAGGGGCATTGTTTGGAGCCTTCCTGAAAATTATTCAAAACAATAATGGTAAATCCAAAACTATTTTTCAGTAACTGACATGGTACCTAATTCAACCAAAAAAACGAAAAAGAAAAATATTCAGAAGTTTGAGTTTGATCACGATCTTTGTACAAATGTATCAAAACTAAGGCCAATCTTGTTTTACGAAATTTAACAAGCGATTTTAAAAAGATTTTTTTTTTCAAACTAAATACACAGTCAACTCATAATTAAGTAATGAATTGCAATGAAGATAGTTCAGAGTACCTCTGTGATTTTTTTCATTTTGCTGAAGAATTATTAAGACATAAAAAGGACTGTGACCAGGAATTACCCCAGAAACTTGCTGACCAGGAATTGCCCCGGGTGACCCTAATACTTAAACGCCAAATAAGCGGTTTTTGTAAACAGTACAATGCTTATTGTACTGGTAACACTTGTGGTGTAATGTAATATAACTTAGTCTAACTGCTTAATATCAATCATGACGAAAGAGTAATTCGTAAAAAGTACTATTCAATTTATTGCACGATCGCATTTTACGGTATTTGAATGCATTGTACAACAAAGCAATTTGAGTATTTCTTAAAATATTTGCACATAATTAGTGTTCTAATATAGTTTCATGTGAATCAGTTCTTAAATATTGTAAAAAACAGTACAAAGTAGTATTGATTTTTTAAAATCAACTTAGCTACAAATGTGTTACAAATAGAAAAACATGGTTTTGTAACTGGATACAAGTTAAAAAACTAACAAACAACATTTTTTACTCGTTTTGCACCTATACAATTGGAAGATTAAAAAAAAAAAAAAGATATTTTAGTAAATCAGGGGCCAAATGGTTTTTAATGAATACGTGACTTTAACTATTTTGTGATTACAGGCTTCCTTATAACTTCGCGAAAATACTTTTGTGAGAAGAACCAAGTTTGACCTTTAAAAAAAAGCTAGTGACGAAAAAGAAAAAAAAATAAACAAAGTCGATTTGTTTAAAAAGTTAATGAAAGTAGATTGAATGCAAATATATATATTATATTGTGCACAAAATGCATTTTACAAGTAAAGTACAATTTTGTGCTCGAAACCTAAATGTAAGTCCTTTTTTTTTGTAAACTTTTTGTCCATATTTTTCTTAATGAGAGAAAAGAAAAAAAGAAAGACGAAGCAATGAATAAGACGAGCAAGTTGATAAAACGAAGAAAGGACTCCTTTTCTACCAAAACACATAAAAGCAATCTCCGAACCAGGAAAAATTCTCAATGCAAGATTCTTCAGGCATTCGATATTGAGTTTTTCCCAAAAGAGCTTTTTCAGTGTTCAATGGTCAATGACTCCATTACAGATAAGTATTGGATGATTCCGATGAGAACTACACTTACTTTGAATACTAATTGAATTTAACAGACAATTATTTCAATGGACACTTGGGGGGAATTATTGTGAGGGTATATTTCCAATGGATTAAATAGGTGGTGAAATTTTTAGTTTTCATGGCGGACAGCTTAATGCTCTAATGACGTACTTAATTATTTTGGAGCATTTCTCTTAATAGTTATGTAAAATTCAGTTTTGTTTTAATAGCTAGCATAATTAAAAAAGTAAGCGCTACGTTTAAATTTTGGAGACATAGATAATCTTGGTAATGTTTGACAAAGAAGATAAGCACTTTGTTAGCTGTTTTTACCATCAGCCAATTATTTTTTAATTGCAGCAAATATGTCGTTTCTCTTGTAGCTACAATATTTTTTACGAAATGATGATCATTACTTAGTTACCAGCGGTTATAAAAGTACAGCAGCACTGACAAATAGGGTTTTTTTTTCTTAAGTAAAATCCTATATTTTTGTCTGACATAAACAGAAAATCAAATCATACTATGCCTTCCTTCTCTTTTCTGGGAACGTCAATGAGAGAACGGAATTATATTTACTACGGACACACTTAAATTTCAAGAATTTGATGCCATGTTATTTCGAAAAATTTTACTAATTGCTAACCTAATCTCATTCACTCTTATGCACAACAAAGCAGAAAGCATTATTATATTCCACAACAAAGTTTCACTTATTATCGCCTGAAGCCCATCATTTGCGGGAGACTTGAAACATGTGTTAGCAACATTCTTTTTAAATGGGTGCCCGTAGACTAAATTGTTGTTATAACGTATTGTGTGAAAATGTTTTCCCTTTCACGTTTGCATCGTTTATCACAGCCATTCTTATCCTGTAAGGCGCACCGCCTATGGTGTGTGAAATTATTTCAAGGGAAGCGTGAGTGCATATAAAAATGAAATAAAACAATCAAACAAAATAGGGTTTACTTTGTTAGTTTTGTGTAAATATTTCAGTTTTCGACATAGCCGAACTGTTTCGCACGTTTTATTCAAGCAGGTGCCTATTTTCAAAACACTTTAATCTTTACTTAGTTCTGTTATTTGGTTTTTCATAACAATAATGATTAAGGTAAAGTTACATGTGTAGAAATATTCCGAAGGGACGTTTATAAGGTGCTATCGTATACGAAACATGCTCCCTCCTAATATTGATCCACAGCCCTATGACAGCCTAACGGTTCGTGTGTGTCAGCTTTGATCGCAACTGTTGGCAACCATCGCGGGGCTCCCGGCAGCCAATTTCAACATGACAATGCTCGGTTACACATAGCAAAGTATATCAAGGGACTTCCTCTTTGACAGTTGCACCTTTTCTGGCCTGCAAGATGCCCTGGTTTGTCGTGGTTTGAGCATATCAGAGATGATTTGATATAGTAAATTGGAAAACCTATGAGTATGCTTGAATTAGTGGCGCGTTTACAGTAACTGTGGTACAAGATGCTGTAGGATATCGTAGAAGACTCATGCCTCAATGTTTGACTGTATTCCGTCGTACATTTACGCTAGATGTGGCTCAATGGGGTACTTAAACCTCCACTCATTTGGGATTTCTCTAGTAAACAAGAAGTTCTGTCAAGAACTAAACGAGCCTGCTTTCCCGTACATCGACATCGGCATTCTAGCATCTGATCATTATTCTCTTGATTATCTGAGACTGAAAATTATGTCAGACATACCTTTTTAGCACTTAAAGCTGATTTCTAAAATCAAACTATACCCCTCTTATCAGATGAAATAGATACGTAACAAGAAGTTCTGTCAAGAACTAAACGAGCCTACTTTCCCGTACATCGACATCGGCATTCTAGCATCTGATCATTATTCTCTTGATCATCTGAGACTAAACATTATGTCAAACATACCTTTTTAGCACTTAAAGCTGATTTCTAAAAGCAAAATATACCCCTCTCATCAGATGAAATAGAGACATAAAAAGTAAATAAATGAATAAATGAAGTTTTGTCGCACCTTTTAAAGAATGTAACTGTTACAGTTCTTCCGTAGAAAAATTCCTCAATCGTTTTCAAAAAAAAAAAAAATAAATAAAAGTACAAAGTACATCAAAACACATTTTATCAAAGAAAGGAAAAAAAAACTCGTCCGTCGATAAAATGTCTCGATTTTCACTTTTAAACCGTTGCCAGTTGTTAAATATAAATAAAGAATAAAATGCCCTCGTGAATGAAACACTTTTGTTACAAAAAAAAATCGTCTGCCAAAAAAAAAAATAGTAATAAATAAAATAACACAAATGAATAAATAAACAAAAAATCGTCTGCACAGTCAGTCATTTTTTTCTGAGCCTGCATTTCCGCCATGTTTGTGGAGTCGGAGTCGGAATCAGAGTCCTCACAGAAGATTATTCAGAAAAGTACTTTACAAACATTATTTATCAAAACCATTTTTTTACAAAGTTAGTTTGAAGGAAATCCGACTTTAAGTTCCAGGATCAACATTCAACTTAAATTCCCCGTAGGCGCTAATGTTAAATTTTTTTCTGAACGGTTCAATATTGAACGAAAAATGGTTCAAACCAAAAAGCGAAATAAGGGAATGAACCTCTCCGAGATCTTTCAAACACAAAAAAGTTTATTCCATTCGGATGGTTCACTCAGAAGTTATTAGGTGGGGAAAGGTTGCTTGAACGGTTCAAGTTGAACGAAAAATGTTCAAATTGAAAATTTAAATACTGTAATGAAGTATCCTTGCTGAGATCCTTCGAACAAAAAAAAAGTTTATTTAAATCGGACTGTTCACTCAAAAATTATTAGGGGTGACAGCTTGCTTGAGCGGTTCAATGTTGAACGAAAAATTGTTCAAATCGGAAATGTAAATACGGGAATGAAGTATCCTTGATAAGATCTTTCGAACAAAAAAAAGTTTGTTGAAATCGGACTGTTCACTCAAAAGTTAGCATCGCGGGACAGGTTGTTTGAACGGTTCAAAGTTGAACCAAAAATTGTTCAAATCGAAAAATCAAATATGGGAATGAGTTGTACTCGCCGAAATCTTTCCAACAAAAAAAAGTTTGTTCAAATCGGAATGTTCATTCAAAAGTTATTAGGGGGGGGGAGGTTGCTTGAACGGTTCAATGTTGAACCAAAATTGTTCAAATCGAAAAATCAAATATGGGAATGAGTTGTAATCGCCGAGATCTATCCAACAAAAAAAAGTTTGTTCAAATCGGAATGTTCATTCAAAAGTTATTAGGGGGGAAAGGTTGCTTGAACGGTTCAATGTTGAACGAAAAAATGTTCAAATCGAAAATGTAGATACAGGAATGAAGTATCCTTGAAAAGATCTTTCGAACAAAAAAAAGTTTGTTCAAATCGGACTGTTAACTAAAAAGTTAGCATCGCGGGACAGGTTGTTTGAACGGCTCAAAGTTGAACCAAAAATTGTTCAAATCGAAAAATCAAATATGGGAATGAGCTGTACTCGCCGAGATCTTTCCAACAAAAAAAAGTTTGTCCAAATCGGAATATTCATTCAAAAGTTATTAGGGGGGACAGACAGACCGACCGACAGACCGACCGACAGACCGACACACAAATTCCCCATCTCAATACCCTACTTTCAAATTTTTAATTTTTCGATATTCATTTTACCTTTTTATTTTTTTAACTTGGCGATATTTTTTGGACTTGGCGATATTTTTTTTAACTTGGCGATATTTTTTGGACTTGGCGATATTTTTTAGATGCATTAAGCCAATTTTAATACTTTTTTCGTCTTTCTTTTATTTTTAACGGGAAAGTAGGCTAAAAAGTACATAAATGAACAAATAAAGTTTTGTCGCACCTTTTAAAGAATGTAACTCTTACAGTTCTTCCGTAAAAAAATTCCTCAATCGTTTTCAAAAAAAAAAAATTAATTAAAAGTACAAAGAACATCAAAACACATTTTATCAAAGAAAGAAAAAAAATGAAAAAAAAAAAAAAAACTCGTCCGTGAATAAAATGTCTCGAATTTCATTTTTAATCCGTTGCCTGTTGTTAACTATAAATAAAGAATAAAATGCCCTCTTGTATGAAAAATTTTTGTAACAAAAAAAATCGTCTGCCAAAAAAAAAATAATAATAAACGAAATGAAACAAATGAATAAATAAACAAAAAATCGTCTGCACAGTCAATCTTTTTTTTTTTTTGAGCTTGCATTTCCGCCATGTTTGCGGAGTCGGAGTCGGAATCAGAGTCCTCACAGAAGATTATTCAGAAAGTACTTTACAGACATTATTTATCAAACCATTTCATACTAAGTTAGTTTGAGGAATCCCCGTAGGAACTCTAAATTCCGTAGCTAATGTTTTTTTTCTGAACGGTTCAACATTGAACAAAAAATGGTTCAAATCAAACAGCGAAATATGGGAATGAGCCTCTCCGAGATCTTTCGAGCAAAAAAAAGTTTATTCAATTCGGACGGTTCACTTAAAAGTTATTAGGTGGGGAAAGGTTGCTTGAACGGTTCAATGTTGAACGAAAAAAATGTTCAAATTGAGAATTTAACTTCGGTAATGAAGTATTCTTGCCGAGATCCTTCGAACAAAAAAAAAAAGTTCGTTTAAATCGGACTGTTCACTCAAAAGTTATTAGGGGTGACAGTTTGTTTGAACGGTTCAATGTTGAACGAAAAATTGTTCAAATCGGAAATGTAAATACGGGAATGAAGTATTCTTGATAAGATCTTTCCAACAAAAAAAAGTTTGTTCAAATCGGACTGTTCACTAAAAAGTTAGCATCGCGTGACAGTCTATTTGAACGGTTCAAAGTTGAACCAAAAATTGTTCAAATCGAAAAATGAGAATGATCATAAAGTATGAGAATGATCTGTACTCGCCTAGATCTTTCCAACAAAAAAAAGTTTGTTCAAATCGGAATGTTCATTCAAAAGTTATTAGGGGGGGGGGGACAGACAGACCGACCGACCGACAGACAGACCGACACACAAATTCCCCATCTCAATACCCTACTTTCCAATTTTTAATTTTTCAATATTTATTTTTCTTTTTTATTTCTTTTTGACTTTTTTTTGGACTTGGCGATATTTTTTAGATGCATTAAGCCACTTTTAATACTTTTTTCGTCTTTCTTTTATTTTTAACGGAAAGTAGGCTAAAAATGAAAGATTTGCATTCGTTTTGTAATCCCTTTTTAATATGCCATTACGTGTGTAAAATTCCGTTTCAGTCTAACAACTCCTTCTTGGTGTTTTTATTTTTCACAAAGAGATGTAAGGGAATAAAACAATAAGTGTCTTTCTAATAGATGCTAATGTTTCTAAATGATGACAAATTTAACTTTCGATTCCTAAAGATGTTTCATTTTTTAAATTTGTTTTCCAGAAATAATCTAATGCATTAATAATTTTTAGAAGAAAATAATTAGCTGATTTTAAATGATTAAAAAAACTTAATTATAATTATTATTAGTCTTATTATTCTTCTCTTTTTTTTTTCTTTTTGCACACTTCTTTAATTGTCTTAAAATGTTGAAATTTTTTTTAGATATTTTCGTTTTTATCTCACCCAAATACCTTTTCTAAAATATCTTATTAATTTTTCTTCCTAAAAATTTTGTTTTATGAAGAAGCATAACAAAAATGTTACAGAGAAAAAAATCGTTTGAAAATACGTCTATGAATGTTTCACTCTGCTAAAACTTAATGCGTCTTTTTTGCACGGCGTACATTTTTATGTTTAAAGAAACCACTGTAGAGAAAAATTTCTTCTCAGAATAAGCATTTTAGAAGGAAAATTATACTGCCACTCGCCAATTCTTACCCACAACTGATAATTTAGACCCATTTTTGATGCTATACTGTCAAAGATATTTTTACGAATTGGACATTTGAACCAAAACTAGAGTTTTTCCAAGACATAATGTCAGAGGTTGTTTAAATTGGGCTTAGGCTTTTTGCCCAAAACAACCATAATAAAGCTGACAAAACAGAGCCAATAGAAGACATCGAAGCTTAAAACTTCAAACTTAAAATTAATTCTTCCTTATTATTGTTAAATCAATATGTCGATTAATGTTCTTTCGAAATATTGTTTTACACAAGCTTAATTAGGTTTCAAACCAAATGCTGGCTTCAAAAAGCTCTGCCTTTATTTCTCCTATATAATTCGTTGATATGAGTTTCCTTATAATAATATAATGTATATAGAGAATAATTTAATGGTTGAATCATTTCTCCTAATTTAACCGATCCTTCATTTTAATATTACATAATCTGAAAAATGGCTTTATCTAATTTTAATAAACATAAGCTTAATCATCATAAATCAATTGCATTATTCATTTTTTGATTGTTGTTGATTTCAGTTTTTTAAAAATGTGTTCTGAAATGATATTGTCGATAGTTTTATCAAACAAAGTTCGACATCTGTTTTAAAACGATAAAATACTTTAGAAAATGTTCTTTAATTGCACTGTTCAAAAAAAAAAAACTTTTAAAAAATTCATTTTATGTAATTGGGGGATGTGTTTTAACTTCCTAAGATAAATACATTTAAAATATTTTTTATTTTCCCTTTAGTATACTAATAAGTCGAATCTGACAAAAACGTTTCAGTGAAAAGCCAACATAAAGTGCTGTTACTGTTTTGAAGTAACTACTACAATTTACATTACACTGAATCATAAGAAGTAGGTGACAAAATAATGAATAGCTTTTCCCTAATTACGATTGTTAACCAAATACACTATTCATTGGGCACGTAAATCCAGGTAAAAAACTGAAAGCTTTTAATATATTTTAAACATTTTATCCAATGTCTTAAAAAATGCTACATTGAAAAAAAAACTGACTTAAACATTGCAATGATATAGTGTAATGATTAGATTTCTTATCCAAGTTAATACAAATTACTTTCTTTGAGGCTAACTTGTTTAAAATCATAAATCATGAGTGCACAATAAGATCGGAAGAAAAACATTTGTTAAATCCTTTCGAACAATGAGAATGGAAGGGTGTGGAAAAAAAGATATTTGTAGAAGTTGGAAGTATTTATATATTGTTCTATCTGAAATCGTTTTTCACTACGGCTCAGATTTTTTGGTAATAAAAAAAAAACTTTAAGCTTCTGTTGTGAATTGCATTACATTCAAGTTAAGAATGGAAAAGTTATATTTTTTCTTAAGCTTCAGATTATATTTTTGTTTTTCATTTCTTTCACTCGTTTGGATTTGTTCTGTTTCATAATTTTGTTTTTTTTTTCTCTTCTTTTGAAGGTCAAAAATCTTACAGTTCCGTAATAAAGAAATTTTTTTCATGAATTTCTTGAGCATTTTGATGAATTTCTGAAGCAAAACTCACATGCGAAAGTATTTTGACTTACTGTTTAAAGAGAAATATTTAAGTACATTGAACTCTCCCTTATGCGCCGGATCAAGGGACCAACAGAAAAAGGCTCATAAATGAGAGAGACGTATAAGTGAACAAGCCTATTTAAAGGACTAAAACACAACATTGTTTTTAATGAAAGAATCAATAAAAATGTTTCTATTGAAAAGGGACATATTACTACGGTTTGGCAATTGCTGTAACGCAGTGGTTCTCAACGGGGGCGATACCGCCCCCCGGTGGGCGATGAGAAGATGCTGAGGGGCGGTGAACATGTTTTGGGCAGTAGGGGGGCGGTGGATATATTTTGGGCGGTAAGGGGGCGATGGGTTTATTTTGAAATGTGTTTGCGAGGGCATGTTTTGGGCGGAAGTGGGAGGAAATCCTAACTTCACCAAGGATGACTTTAAAATTTATTTGCTGGGATATCTCTGCCTGAACCCTGATCCTTCTCTTTATGTTCTCAAAAATCAGTGGCACAGCCTGGGTAAGGGAGGAGGATAGATGTCATACCCCTCTTTATAATGCGACAACATTGTTTGTAGAAACTAGACGCAAGGACCTAAAATTGCGTTTTTTGACCATTAATTTCGAACATTGTCCACCCTCCTCCCCCTGAAAAAATACAGGCTATGTAATGTCAAAGATAGCCTAAAATTCGTCAAAAGCAGTTCATATTACAATAAGTTTTTGAAGGCCGGTCCCCACTTTAATAGTGCAACAGACTAAAATAGCCAAAATTGTGTCCTTATGAATTCCATTTGGAAAATCTTTAGAAGAAGAGGCCTGAATTCCCCCCTCCCCGCTCACCTAACTTACATAGCCAAAACTCATTTCCCTGACATAACCATAAATAGCTTACAATTTTGTTTTTAGACATTTCTTTTAAAACGTTTTCGAAACCTTCATTCTCAAAAACAGCTTAATAATCTTAAAAAATGATTACGAGAGAGAATCTTGAACTATACCAGCTTCCTCTTTCAACAAACGGGACCAAACCGAGTTTAAAATTGCGCTTTTAGGAGGTTAGTTTCTAAAAAAATCTAAAAGAAGGCCAACTGACTTGACCGACGTTTTCTGTCGTTAGAGCATCATCCTATAACACCACCAATGAGAAGTACGATGAGAAAAAAAATCCGGACAAAACTCCCTAAGCTTTATTTTTCTCTCAGCATCAACAGAAATCGTTTAAATTTAGGTTTTTAAGAATTCAATTTCAGAGAACGCCGGAAGGAGCTATGAACCCCTAACATGATTAAAATTAACCTTATTTTTGAATATTTTGCTTTCAATTAAAAAATAAAAAATATGAGGAGCTTTTTTCCCCTTGTTATTCAAAAAGAATTTCTCTGAATTGAACTTATCTTGAAATGAAAATCTTAACTCATTTAATTTCTTTTCCTCCAATTAAGACTTACAAGTCTTTGTCCCACCTGAGAGAAAGTCGAAGGTCAGGCTTTGCTATTGCCCATTCGCTGTAAAGTACAGTATCCGTATGTAATAAATGAGGGATTCTTATTGTATAGTTGCAAGTAAATAAGAACAACACGGTTTGACATTGGACCGTTTGGGGGGATTATTTGAACGCGGTCTATTTTTCAAAATAAATGGGTTTTCAAATAAAAATGTTGAAAACAAGGTATTTTTATAACAATTAGTTTTGTTTTTAATTACATTCAAAATGGGTCACTCATTTAATGAAACCATTTTAGGCACTTGGTTGAATTTGACGCAGGTTTTCGGAGCAAAAAAATGGCCCCTTTTTTAATTTTTATTTTTTATAAAGTATTAAAAACTTTTGAAGCATAAGTTTTTTTACTCTATAGATATTTTCAACCCTCTATTTGGGCAAAATTATATAGTTAAACCTGTCAAAAACACTGTTTTACCTACTCCATCTCTTCCAGTTTCCCGTCCGAGCGCAAAGGGGGCGTTGAAAACATTTTCAGCTCTAAAGGGGGCGTTAGCTGTAAAAAGGTTGAGAACCACTGCTGTAACGTAACTACAATGGTAAATAGAAAACAAAAATTGTAGCATGAAAAATTACAAACTGTTCCCTTTAAAACGATCCATAATAGATATTTGTCCCTCTCCGAACTCTAGTTCATGTGGAAAAAAGGCCTTCTGTGCGCAATAAAGGCGAAAGATTAAAGAGGAAAGTGAAGAAAAATGCTTATTTTTTTAAGAAAATTAATTTATTTTTTTACATTTTACAGAAAATTCGGCGCATAAGTGAAATATATATCTTTAGAGTGACGCATAAACGAATGATACTATCATCATTTTGCTATGGAATGGGCTGGGACCCTTTAAAATCGTCGTATAACTGAAAACGGCGTATAAATGAGGCGGCGTCTAAGTGAGAGTTCACTGTATTTAGAAAAAATATTCTAACAGCTACTGAATGAAGAAACTTTAAAGGTAAAACTTTTATACTATAAGTGCGTATATACGTGTAAACATAAATTATATATATATAAAGAATATATGAGAAATAAAACACAGTTTGGTTTAAAATAATGAAAAACTCTTAAAGTATTTACGGCTCTTATTTGCCCTAAGTAGAGGGCGCTATTTTCTGTTTATTTCAGCTTAAAAAAAAATGGCGATTGCACAGGAAAAAAAAATTGTGGTTAACTGAAAAAAAAAAAAAAAAAAACTGATAACAGTGCGAAAAAAATTTCTACCCTGACTATTCACGAAGCGTAACATTTGGTGTCTCCCCTTTGTTAGACAATTGCTTTTGTTTCCCAGCTGAGTTAAATAGTATAATGTCATTTTAGAAACCTTGTAGTTTTTTTAATGGGTTAAAGAGTCTGTTATTTGATTGCTTCAACTTCACCATAAAAATAGTAATATTAAGCCCAAAATTTATGTATAACCATGCTTTTTCTAAAAATATTTTGGCAGATGATCCAGTTTTGGCTATTCCTGTTTTTTTTTTTTGTAACTTCACAAGAAGCCTTTTAAATTATTTAGAAGCATTAGTCTTTCACACTTTTACTCTTAGCAAGATTACTTCTCCATTTTGCAAAAGTCAAAGTTTCTGGACTGTCCTAAATAAAAACAGTTAGAGATCGGCAAAACTGAGCTTAATACCAGGTAAGCAGCACCAAATGTGAAGGAAACCTTTGCTGATGTGACGGGCTTTAGAAACAGTTTCAATCATTACAGTGTTCAACCATTTTTTACAGCAAAGTGTAATTTGAGGCGATGCCGGCAGTAAGCATTTGAGAAAAGATCTCGAAATTTCGAGCTCAATCTGACTTTTATACTTTTTAAGAACTTTATATTTTTAGGGCTCAACAAAATACATTATTTAAAGTTTTACTTCATTTTTATTGTTTATTATTATCACATCTGTAATAGGAGCTACGTGAGGGTTTGTGAGTAAAATGCAAATCAAACCTCGAATTTAACATGTGTGTTAAATATTATATAAATATTATTTATATAATATAATTCGTGAAAAAGGGAGAAAAACTATCATGTTTACAAATACCTAAAGTTTAAAAATACCTTTGTGATATTGATGTAGAGAAAAATACAACGTAAAGGAGGCACAAATAAGCAGTTATACTGCATGCATATTACATACTACATGCACATAATGAAGTATCAATGCTTATTTGTGCCTCCTTAACGTTGTATTTTTCTCTACATATATCATGTTTACTCTTTGTTATGTCCGTCAATCTTTTCTTTATCGTAGTGCATTTTTGCTAATATTTAACGAAATCCAATGTTTTGAATTCCTTCTTCTGCGGCAAATACCATTAGAGATCTTCCAAAATGACAAAAAGGTGGAAATTTGTCATTTTTTTTTTCACGGTGTTACTAATCCAAATCAAATTTAAGCATTCTGCTACTAGATTATATGAGAAAATATTTCTTGACAAAAAAAAATATTAAATCCCCAAATATTAACTAGTTATTTATCATTTCATCTTATGGTGTCAAGACGCTATAAGTAACATCAAATAAAATTTTATTTTGAAGCTGATTGTTAGTAACAAAATCGAATCGCGAAAAAATGAAATGTAAAATTTGTTTCAACTACACTCGGTCTATCATACTGTTGACCTGACTTTTTAGCAATTAATTACGAAAGATATCAACAAAAATTAATTCGATCGAAGACTCCGAGGATTTTATGCAAAGGGTTTCAGCAAAACGAAACTTTTGGCTTAAAAACAAAAAAAAGATCCATTGACCAGGCGAAGTATTCTAACAGCATAACGTTATGCATTGTAAAATGAAAATTAATTAATTTTTCATAAGTGTCCCTTTGAAATTTTTAAATGCAGCATCATAACTTGTGCAGAAGCAAGTGCAAAATTATAATAATTTCGTTCAATTTTGCTTCAAAGAAATACGCCGCCTTTAATTAACTTCTAATAAAAATATATATTCGAGCACTTTTTATTCTCTCAATATCGTGCATAATATTATGTAAGCAGTCATAAATTTTAAAGACTATTTGGACATTATAAATATTTTTAAACAATAATTTAGTTTTGTTGCAAAAAAATTTCCGATGAAGTGAATATATATTCTAGTGAATATCTATCAGAAATAAATTTAACATTTTAATGAAAGATAAAGTATTGTATACAAATGCTTTACAGAAAGATTCTCTTTTTATCTATAACATGCAATTTATTTCAAAAGTAGAAGCTTCTATCTCAGTTTTTAACCTTTCTCTAAATTAACTGGATTTTCCCGTGACCCAGTTACTGCAATCCATTAATCAAAAAAATTTCTTCCGGCGCCACAGTTGAGTAATGTTAAAAAAACCGTTAAAATGTTTTTGTTTCTATTAATCATGCTTTTTAGAATCTGAAGTTTCAATGTATTTTTTCGTAACTAAGTATATCTGTTTTAGCCAATGTATGATGGTTTTCGTTAATAAAACGACTTGCAAAACTTTAAAAATATGCTCAAAATACTAGTTTTTTATTCCTTAATTCAATTACTGCAACTAATTTTAAGTTATTATTTCGCTTTGCTATCAGAGATCCAGTAAGAAAATGAGCACCTAAATCGAAAAAAACTTTCTTTTCAGTTGAATCATTCGATAAGAAAATAGTGTTCATGTCCTAGTATTTAAAAGTCATTTTAAAAACATCCGTTTTTATTACTTTTTTTTCATTCATTGCCATTAAGCACATTTTGCAAGATATTGTTATTAACTTGGAGTCAAATTTTAAATGTTGAGCAATATTTATTCTGTCATATTTTGAAGACACGCAAAATTGAGCGGAGCAGTTTTTTGTTACATAGTTTTCTCCGCAATAAAAGATCAATCAAATGTAAAACTTTCAAAGAAGAAAGTTAATATAAAATCTGAATTTCGCTATGAGAAAATGAAAGAAAGAAGTGCAAATTTGAACCTATGTGAAAAAAATGGACGTAGGTTCATAACAAATATTGACTGAAACAGAAAAGATATTAATATTTGCTTGTGAAAAGAATATTTTAAACTGCCATTTCATTCTTAATGAAAGAAATCATTTATGTTTATTCTAGACAAATATAGTAGTACTCTAATAAAACTTTGTTACAATATTTTCTGCTATATTTTTTCAATGCTGCACGAATTTTAGCCAAACTTTTACTCAATTTTATTAAGGACGAATTGAATCGGGGATATAAAATTAGTTGATCCAAAGCTAAGCCTAAAAAGAACCTTGTTTTGTAAACTGAAATAGTTTAATAATATTAAACACTATACGTCTCCTGTGATTAAGCATGAGAAATGAAGTAATTCTAAACCATTTTTAATTAAATAGCTTCTACACCTTTTCATATGTAACCGGTGATGAGAAACTTAACAACGTCTTACACATACATGTTTTTGCAAATAAATTATTTTTACATTTTAATCCAACTTTTGTAATAGCTTAAATGAGAAACTTTTGAACACTCGCTGCTACTACATTATAGTATCACTGGCCACTAACCAAATGAAAAATGCCATTAAATAGCATTGAAAGTTCAGTCAAAACGTCAAGTAATTCATTAACTGCTCCACTCTAAAAACTTTGTAAAATATTTGTTGCTTATGTTGAGTAATATCATTTTTAATTTCGAAAAGAATATTATACCAAAAAGTAGATGTTCTGTGCGAATTTGCGAGTAAAAAAGGAAATATTTTTAAATTTTCTACCGCCTATTCAAAAACTAAATAAATGAACAAAGATTAAGCCACTAAAATATAATCAATATTTAAAGATTTTAAACGCTCCTGTCGACTAGAAAATAGGGTGGGCCGAAAAATTTTTTTTTGGAAATCTGTTTTTGGGTAGTGTGGAAAAGTTGCTATATGGGCCTGTTATTACTCTCAAAAAAATTCGCTTAATTTGTTTAAAATTTAGCCGGCGCTCATTGGCCTAGAAAAATGGAAAAAAAGAGCAAAAATGTACTTTTTTTCAAAAAAAAAAAAAAAAAATTTTTCAGAAAATAAATACGTTTGAAACTATTTCTAGCAAACAGTAGAAATATCAGTCAGAGAATCAGGTGTAACCCTCAAAAATTTTATACATTTCCTAGAATATTTAGCTGCACCCTTTTAAGACTAAAAAACGGAGAAAAAAGGTTTTTTTTTCTTTGTAATAATATTTTTAAAAGTAGTATAAATACTAATACAGAAATGTTACGTAATGCGTTACTTAGAATATACATTGAAAATTCAATCAATTTTAAGCGACTTTTATTCGCAATTTTTAAAAAATGCACACACTCAAAGAAAAATTGTTACACAAATGCTAAATCTTTAATCATTTTTTTTTCTATTTTTTCCCCTGTATTATGAACGTCGAGCAATTGCTTTTGTTGTTTCCAAGACCATTTTACTACTGTTTTAGACATATTCAACAAATAGAGCCCTTGAGTATTAAAAATTGTAAATTGTCTGAAGTCCTAAACTGATAAAATAGATCGCAAATAGTCTTCCTTTTCTCAACCCTTTTCATTCTGACCTTAACGACAAACTTTTTGCTCCCTCCTAACAAGAGGGGATAAGACGAAACCCCCGACAGGAAATGCCGTAATTCTACACCTCCACAGCTGGGAATAGCAATTAAAGGGGTCGTCTTTGCGTCCAGTGTCCATCTCGGGGAAAGAAAAGTCTCTCTGCTATTTGTGCTTCAGTCAGAACGAAACACTGGCACTGTGTTGTCGAGAGCAGAATCGTGTGCTAAAGAAAATTTTTGAATTTCGTTGAATTATAATCTCAGTTAGTTTTGTGAACCGAAACGACTGTCATGGAGAAACGCACTAAGAAGAAAGTAACGAGAGCAAGCACAAGTGGTCTACTATTTGGCCCGTGAAAGACTTATCTCCTTCCAATGCTATACTTCTTCCAACATATGAGGACATAAGATGTTATCAGACCACTAGATTGTAAATAAAGGGAGAAGGAAGTAAAGTACCATCTTCTGCAAGTGTGGCCGCTGTAGTTGCAAAGAAAGTTGTGGATATTTGGGAGCGTGCTTCCCTTCCCGTTGTTTCAGTAAAGAGATTGATTGACATGATTTTATCTTATTATTCTAAATATAATAAGATTACAAAAAATGCTAATAGAAAGACGAAATTATTGCAATCAAAGCTGGACAAATTTAAAGCAGAGGCAGCAACTTTATGCGACATTTGTGCTTGTAAATGCGCGGATCTATATTCATGTAGTTGCAGAAAAAAAAACAAAAGTCCCCGATAGAGAAAAACAATTTCTGATTGATCAGAGAACAGCAAGAAAAATGGCTATTGGAAATGTGGATAAGGTAACAACCCAGAAACTACGAAAAAAAGAAGAAAAATGCCAGAAAATGGATACATCAGTTGTTTTAGATAAGCCAGACATTTCAATACCCAGCACAAGTGGATTGAGGGTTAATGAGAGTACTACTACCTTGAATGAACCTGAAACTGAGCTTGAATCAGGAGAAAGTACAGAAAATACAGATGAAGAATTTAAATGGACTTATCCGCTTTCCAGTACACGGAAGCGAACTGATGACACTGATGAGCCATCAGCATCGACAAGTCAAATGAGACTTTCTATGTCTCATACAGCCTTAGCTGCAGATCTAACTGGCGCGTCAAATAGAACAGTGGCCAAAATTACTACAGCAGTTCTCGCTGATTTCGACTTAGTTTCGCCAAAGCAACAAACATATATGCACAAGGGACCATATTCCTATTCTGGACCCATAGGTCAGCTTCTCAAGGATTGTGAAAAAAATAAAGTGGTCAAATTCGATAAAACTGACTGCAATATTTTGTCTTTGGATATGAAAGACATAAAATTTTAAGTACTGAGCCACAGTATTTATACAGAATATGTCTAGCAGTTAAAGATGGCAGTTGCCCTTCTAGCGTGGCTGGCAGTAGCCCAGGAAAACTCAGTCTCGCACGATGGCTGACCACTGCAAATCGTTTGCTACGTTTGTACATAAGCACGCCAAATCCATCAGAAAATTTTAAACTGTTGGTCAAGTACGTAGTGTTAATTTATGCTCCAATGTGGTTCGAAATAAGATTGAAACCGAACTGCCAGTATGGTGCTCAGCGTTTCTGGGAAAATGATTTCCCTTACAAGGCAGTTTCCAGAGAACGTTCAGCAAATAATCTTCAAAGTTCCCTCCAACAATGCGTATTTCGCTCATCCTGAACATCTGTTGTTAACAATGTTGTTTGACCCTAGAAAACACATTCGGGAACTAACAGTTAGGCTCATTCTTCACACTAGAAGTAAAAAGCCTAAAAACTCGGATGACGTACGATTTTCCAAGCTTCCTAAACTTAATTTTGAAGCCCTTGATTATGTTGATTTAGTTAATTGGGAAAACTGTCCTATAACAGGGGAGCCACCCTTTACGATGCGTCTAAATGAACAAGACTTGAAAGAAATGTGTAAAGAAAAGCCCACAGACTTAACTTTCAAGAAATTTCCCTGTCACACACAGGCCGTGGAACGTTGTGTGAAACTGATAACTGAAGTTGCAACAAAAGTTTGTGGTGAAACTGCTCGAAATGGATATATTCGGGCCAAACTTCACGCGAGGAAAGAACTTCCATCTTTTGAAAACAAAGGACAATATTATTCAAAAAAATAATATTCATTATACTTGAGGTATTATGAATCAAATTTCTATATTTCTTTTTCAAAATATGTTATTCTAGAAAATGTGTGATAGCATTACATGATAATCAGGTGCTTATTATTATTAATAGTGCTCTTTAATGAATTGATTTTTAATGAATGATGAATTGATTCTTGAGGAATTAAATAATGAATGAGAGTATGAATTTTTAAAGAATTAATTAATGAATGACACTATGAATTAATTTTTAAGAATTATTTTCAGATTGGTTTTTAAAGAAATCCAATATTTTTTTCATTTTTCTCCAATTTTTGATGTCAGAAATGTGTCGTTAAATGTACAGTAAAATCAATGAAATATTTTATGGGCTAAAACTGGTTTATTACTTAGCATTTTTGTTGCATTCCATTAAACTATTTTAAATTTATTTTTAAAATAAAATTTTTACAAAAATTCTTTTTTTTTTTTTTCTCTCTTTTTTCGGTTTTTCATTGTCAATGAGCGCCGGCTAGACATTTTTTAATATTCAAGAAATTTCTTAAGAGTGCTAATGAGCTCACTAGGCAACTTTTGCGCGCTACCCAAAAATTGATTTCGAAAAAAAATTTTTTTCGGCCTATTTCGGCCTGCCCTACTAGCAAAGCTTCGATACTTCAAACGCTTTCAAGAATATTATTCCACAACATCGCGTGTGATCTTGGTTAACTATTTCTTAAATGTTACAATGCTTACTTAAAAAAAAATTTTTGAGCAATCACGATTGCAATTTATTCTCACTCTACTGATGTTGATGTTTTCTCCTTTTTAGCCTACTTTCCCGTTAAAAATAAAAGAAAGACGAAAAAAGTATTAAAAGTAGCTTAATGCATCGAAAAAATATCGCCAAGTCCAAAAAATATCGCCAAGTTAAAAAAAATATCGCCAAGTCCAAAAAATATCGCCAAGTTAAAAAAATAAAGAGGTAAAATGAATATCGAAAAATTAAAAATTTGAAAGTAGGGTATTGAGATGGGGAATTTGTGTGTCTGTCGGTCTGTCGGTCGGTCTGTCTGTCTGTCCCCCCCTAATAACTTTTGAATGAACATTCCGATTTGGACAAACTTTTTTTTGTTGGAAAGATCTCGGCGAGTACAGCTCATTCCCATATTTGATTTTTTGATTTGAACAATTTTTGGTTCAACTTTGAGCCGTTCAAATAACCGGTCCCGCGATACTAACTTTTTAATGAACAGTCCGATTGAAACAAACTTTTTTTTGTTTGAAGCATCTCGGCAAGGATACTTTATTACCGTATTTAAATTTTCAATTTGAACACTTTTGGTTCAACATTGAACCGTTTAAGCAACCTTTCTCCACCTAATAACTTTTGAGTGAACCGTCCGAATGGAATAAATTTTTTTTTGTTCGAAAGATCTCAGCGAGTGCAGCTCATTCCTATATTTGATTTTTCGATTTCGACAATTTTTGGTTCAACTTTGAACCGTTCAAACAATCGGTCCCGCGATGCTAACTTTTGAGTGAACAGTCCGATTTGAACAAACTTTTTTTTGTTCGAAAGATCTTTTCAAGGATACTTCATTCCCGTATATACATTTCCGATTTGAAGAATTTTTCATTCAACATTGAACCGCTCAAGCAAGCTGTCACCCCTAATAACTTTTGAGTAAACAGTCCGAAAAAAATGACTTTCTGTGCAGACGATTTTTTGTTTATTTATTCATTTGTTTTATTGAATTTATTATTATTATTATTATTATTATTTTTGGCAGACGATTTTTTTTGTAACAAAAATGTTTCATTCACTAGGGCATTTTATTCTTAATTTATATTTAACAACTGGCAACGGATTAAAAGTGAAATTCGAGACATTCTATCAACGGACGTGTTTTTTTTTTTTTTCTTTTTTTTTTCTTTCTTTGATAAAATGTGTTTTGATGTACTTTGTACTTTTAATTTTTTTTTGAAAACAATTGAGGAATTTTTCTACGGAAGAACTGTAACAGTTACATTCTTTAAAAGGTGCGACAAAACTTTATTTATTCATTTATTTACTTTTTATGTGTCTATTTCATCTGATGAGAGAGGTATATTTTGCTTTTAAAGGTATGTTTGACATAATTTTTAGTCTTAGATAATCAAGAGAATAATGATCAGATGCTAGAATGCCGATGTCGATGTACGGGAAAGTAGGCTCGTTTAGTTCTTGACAGAACTTCTTGTTCACTTTGGACCAGAAGCCTCTACGAGCACCACTATATTTCTGCCCAAGCAGGTGGACATTACTCTAGTATTCATTCACCGCATATCCGGAACGGTGGGGTTCATTTCCTAAACATACACAAGCCAGCATGCTCGACCCCAGTGAGTGGACCAGGAGAAAATACACGTCTGCGGAGGTTTGTTGTGTGCTGGATGCTTACCTCCCCCCCCCCCTCCTCAAGAAAAATGTGTACAGTCGAGTAAGTCCGGTGCTGGCTAATTTTCTTAGGACTTCCGCGTATTTACACATGCGTCAGGTCTTCTCTGATCTTACCAAAATAGGAGTGATAGGTAAGATAACAATAAAGGGAATAATAATAAGAAGCATTTTGAGCCCTATCAAACAACGCAGAACGATGCTAATTTAAAATACATAGTTTAGTTGAATATGTCAAAGGATAGCAAATGCAAGTTTTAAATTGAAAACTTCGGAAAGTTCCCACTTACAACCCATCACCCATCTTTTAAGTGGAATGGTTCGCGAGTGCTAGGCGCGGTTTTCATGGACTGACAGTAGAAATAAAGCTGATTTTGAGGGACAGGAGCCATTTGTAAAAACACGAAGCCAGACGAGTAGGGTCCTACCGCGACTTGTGGTTGCGAAAAACGTAATTTGAGTATTAAATGTTATTATTATTATTATTTATTTTTATTTATTTTTTTATTTTTTGTAGTCAATAGGCACTTTGAGCTTCAGTGGCAAAGTTTTCTGAAACAGTATTTTTTAGCCATTATTTCCAACGGTACTGAATTTGAAAAGATTGGATTAGAAGCCATTTTAGCAGTAGCGTACATAGCACCCTTCGGGGTGCACGAGGCTTGAGAGTTATAATAACACTATGAAATAACACTATGGGGGAAAATAACACTATGAGGATAAAAGGAAAATAACATTTTTATTGTTTAACAGTGGGTGGAGAGCGCTCTTACAATTGCTGCGGGGGGGGGGGGGGGGCACCTAAGTCTATGTACGCTACTGCATTTTAATATTTCTTGAAACTAGTATTTTTCTATGAAGGATACACGATATCCTTTTCTGTATCCTTTTTAAAGCGTATACTAAAGTTATGGTGATCAGTTGTGTAGTTAACGAGGGAAAGCATAACAAACAAACAAACTCACTTTCACACTTATAATATTAGTAAGGATTCCCGATGTGACAGAAAATTAAGCCTAAAAGGCTTTGCAACATTATTCAAGATCTAGATAATTATCTAATCGCATGCCTTTATTGTTGAATCCAACAAACCACAAATCTGGAATGAAAGAAAGAGGCTATTTTATTGGTTCACATTCTTTTACGTGTAACAAAACAAATGGCAATAAATACCGTGAATTCTTCTTTCTGGAGTCTTAGACGATAAACAGCTATCATTAGCTAATTTGATTTCTTCTAACGTATTTGTCTTTTTTCCGATGGTTTATGACCAGAACAATGGTCCTTAGAATACAAGTTACTCTTTTATTATTATTGCTGTTTGATAATCAAGGCAGTTTTCGTAAAAAGTGTTTCTTCATATTTAATTAAAGTCGAAAAGCATGTGCTTAATAAAGAGGTATATTACGCGTAATTGTCTCTAGTTTATTAGCTATAATTTTAACTAAAAATAAATGGTTTCCTTAGATTTACATAGACATATAAATCTACATAACGGATGATGTCAGATGAGTAAGTCAAAAATATTACCCCCCACCCCCCATTTTAATTACTTTGCTACTTTATCAGTTGAGCAAAAATGTGCTAATACATATTGACCACAAGGCGAGCACGAAAATTGTCCTCTAACCTAAACTGATATTGAGGTGAGGTTGATAGTGGTGTAAGGTAATAAACGTGCGGCAGTTAGGAACCACCATCCGGTGTTTTCAGCTGGGTGTGTGCTTTTACGTCATAAGAGTCCTTGTATGTATTTGATTTTCTTTTTCTAAATCTAGCGTAAATGCTGCATGAGACTGTTGTAAGTAATTTGATGTTACTTTAAAACAACCTACGAGTATCTTTCAGTAACAGTTGATGCTTAAAATAATATTTATATAAAGGAATAGAATATAGTTTGAATTCAATTCTTACTACTGAAGTCAAAATTTAGGGCCTTTTTCTTGGAAAATATCTTTATAAAACCTTCAATAACTCGAAACAAAGCCTAAATGACGTATTCTTTTTCATTTTATTCTTAATACATGTTAGGGATTTAAAAATACAGCCTTTATTCCTTTTGTTCAAACAGGCTGAAAACAAAAGTTAGTTATTATGGTAAAAAACCTAGCAAAGGGCAGGTTAATGCTTTAATACAAGGTAATTAATGGAACGTTTCCATCAGAATACAAGCTATTTTCTTGTTATAACTGAATATTCGTAAAAAAGGGAATTTCTGGAAAAATTTCGTAAAAGTTGATACACTTTTTTTTTAATTTTAATTTCACTTTTTGTACAGTTCCAAAGAGCATAGCTAGTAGAAGATGACACCGAACGATTTTAATCCCCTTCGTTCTTTTTAATCAACTTCTGCCGTTAATACGACGAAATTTTTCAACGGCATCATCTGAAAAATGACTCACCTCCTTTTCATGGAGTACTCAAAAGGGGACAAGAAAAGATCTGTGACTCAAATGATGAACATCAAAAGGTAAATGAATTCTTCGACATATCATTTAAGACTGAAATAGAACCAGAGTATTGGCAATGGAGAATTAGGTGAAATGCTTCATGGAGCGTCCGTTTTTCAACGCTCCGATGATAAGAAAGTGCGTAAAATTTGTAAATATTTTCGCAAATCATAATTTAAAATGGTTAAAGACAAAATCATGTTTAAAAGAAAGCATTGAGCATTATGAGATTGCAAAACACGTGGGAGTAGCCTAATTGCAATGCTAGAAAAGTTCGGTTACATTGAGAAATATATTTAAATATATCTTATTAATAACACGTTCTCAATATCAATCTTTGAAACTGGAGATGGCGGGAAGCTTCGGCCATTTCACCGAAGCATAAGTTGTGATTCGGCTTCTTTGGCCTACAATAATTTATGTTGTAAATTTTCATTTTACAATTACAATTACTTAGAATATTATTCTTCAAGCTATTGCTACAATTACAAAATACAGTAGAGCATAGAAAAAAATAATATTTAATGAAAATGATTTTGTATTGAACAGTTAGAACTAAAATTTTCAATTTAGCAATATGTTCGATTTAACTGGAGAATTCTTATGACTCAAAAATTAGCGTGGAATTGAAACCTCTATTCAAAAAAATTTTATGGAAGGCAGACCCCTTAAGGCAATTTGATTTCTTTAACGCACTGCATACAATTTTCTCCAGAGCTGAATTCGTCTGCAGCTAAGCATTAAATCTTAAAGAAAAGGAAAATCTTAACCCACTGATGATATAGAATATTTCTAATATATGGTATAGTTTTCTGAGCAATAACTTTACTTTCGTTTTTATAATTTGTTTATATGATTGGCTCCAAAAACAAATACCTTAAAACACGTGGTTAACTAGTAATTTTGTATTAATACAAAACCAAAAATTTTGAAAAAAAATTTCAGCTTGAAATTGAAGATATAATTTTATGTACGGTTTGTAATGACATAAAATTTAATAAAAACTACTTCTTTACTAATGCTTTCAAACAGCAGAAATTATTTATGTCGTAATTTTTAAATGAATATGCATTAAATGCACTTTTTATTTCTTGAATTTAAAACCTAAGCATTTATAGTAAAAGTAATCGAATGTTGAACATTTTTTGACATTTATTCCGTAAAATATTCCTTTTTTAAGAGAACAGAAAATAAATCCAAGCAGTCAAAATTTCTATTTTGTTTCCTCTTGCATACTTTTGTACTTTTTATCTTCTTCCTAAGCATTGATCTAGGCGTATTTTCTTCTTACATGATTCAAAACTTCAAAGAAAGTCATGATAGCTTTGTCCGAGATATTTTTTCAATGCATCAGTTTTGAAGCGCCTAGGCAATTTTTCATCGGTTTAACAACAGTATTTTTCCGTCTGGTCATTTCAAGCAAAATTTTAAAAGTACTTCTTAGTATGATCTACGCACTTTAAAAAAATGGAGTGAGAAGAAAAAAAAACGTCAAGAAAAAATTCATTTTCTGAAAATGTTGGATTGTGCAAGGATTTGATTCTTTCAGAAATAACTTTTTCGTTTGATACATTATTTTTTCACTTTTGAGAATGGATTCTTATTTCAGAAATTTTGGAAGTGCATAACTGAAAAATAAAGAACAAATAACATTATTTTGTAAGAAAAAGAATGTTTATTGGGCTTTGTTATACTGGACAAAATTTTTTATTTGTGATATTTAACGGAAACCAAAGCATTTGTTTCTATTTACCTGTTTAAATTGCTGAAATTTTCCATCAATAACAACTTTAGTTAAAAAGTAATTTGATGTATAAAAGTTAACTATTTCAAGAATATTGTACATATTCAGCACAAATCATTTTGTCAAAAAGTTTTCCCTTCATAAGCCAAATAATTTGTTAAACTTAAATTTGTTAAACCACTTGCTGTTAAATACAAAATAGCAGTAAATCTAGACCGGTAGTAAGCCATGTGTCAGAAATGGGTTGCCAATTTTAAAACTTAAAACTTGTTCAAACTTGTTTTTGTGAATTTGTTGGTATGACATTTTTATGTGTAACCCAAAAAAAAAAAAAACGTCCTTAATAGCCTGTTGATATTTAATAAACAGGGAATTTTCAAATTCGTACGTTTCGGTGTGACTGTTTCGGCACAACCATTTTGTTGCGTATATTTCGGCTCAAGGTCGTTTTGGTTCTGTCCGATTCGGCGCAGATGTTTCGGTGCCAAATTTTTGCATACTTAATTTTTTGATTGTCAGAAACATCAATTAAAAATTTAATTGGAAGGAAGTATGATGATTTAGTAGGCAAGACGCTACTTAAAAATAATTTAAAATTTTACAGTGAGGGGGGAAAGGGGGGCACATGCGAACATGGTATGTCCTACTTCGATAACTTAAAGCAAAAATCTAAAAAAAATTCTCAAATAATGGCTGTACCAGTCCTACGAATTTTGTAAAAAATAAGTGTTTTCCAATTTTAAAACTAATAGAAAATTTCACTTTATAATCAATCAAACTATTTTTTTTTAACTTATATAATGGAATTTTTGAAGGAAAATTGGGTTCTCGTGTTTTTAGAGAAAGTTTTGTGCCGTCGTTTTTACTCCTTTCCGATTGATAAAAACTCTACTTCAAATATAGTGTCTGAAATACTCTGTTTCGTAGTTTATATTACTTTATCATTTAGTTACCAAAAGTTTATATCAAACTCACCTGAAAATGTTAATTCTTAACTGTGTATGATGTAGTATTTTCTAAGTAGGGAAAATTATTTTTAAACTTCTTATTAGCTCTTTTACTTTTATTTTCATCGTAGTTTCAATTTAATTTTATTAAATGCTGGTGAATTTATACCGCTTTCACAATTTGTACTGAAAATGACTTTTTCCAAACCTTTTTGCTTAAGCAGGGTTTAAGAGTATGAAAGAAAAAAAATATTCTCACTATGTCATTCAAGTCACAGAATATTTCTTACAACAAAACAAAATCCCTTATTTGTTAAGATAATGATTAGTTTTTTCTATTTGGCTTTAAAAAATTAAGAGACTCTGAGAAATATTTTTTTATTTGTACTGCATACACTTTCAATACAAATTTAGAGGGATTTTTTTTCTCTCTCTCTCTTTTGTACGAATAGGAGAAAGCAGTTTTTTGCTAAAAGCAATTTCCTGGAGAACAGAGAACGTAATGTGAGAAGTAAATTTGCTGTCAGTAGTCAAGGCTCCCAGGTGGGCAACAAAATATGCCTTAGCCCATCTTCTGCAAATAGCTTATTAGTCATTCTATGCATGAGCAAATTATCTTCTTATGCATCGAAGTGTTGAATGATAAGGTTAAACGCACACATTACATTATTAGTTTTAGGTTTTCTGCAAAATTCGTATTTTTTGTAATGAAAAGTAATTTACTTTTGTAGTTGAAATTTTCATGACAATTTCGCGTTTTGAAAGTCCTATAAGCTGTAGGCTAATTGTTGAAAAAAATAGATACAAAACTGAATGTATTTTACAAGAAGCAAGAAATTTTATTTTCCTAAAAAACTTCTCATTTTTAAAGTCTGTGATTATTGATTTTATTTTTAACAACTTATTACTGTGTTTCGACTAAACTAAATTCTTTTTATGTTAGTATAATGAAACTTTATTCAGCAATTGTATAAGAAAAAAGATGCATTTCTTATGTGTCTAAAACATATGACTGGGTCAATTGACTGTAGTATGTTCATTATAAGATTAAGCTCATTAATATTTCAGGATTATGGTTTTTATTAAGAACTTTTTCTAAAAAGTTTTCAACAAAATCAAAGCTTTAAGCAAAAAAAAATATGAAGACAAATTAAAAAACAATCGCTTCAAAAGAAAATCGTTTGATTGTTCAATTATTTTCTTTGGAGGAAAGTTTTTACCTTTAGTATCTTCTGAAAGTAAGGTTTGTTTCTCTCTCTCTTTTTAATAATTAATGTTAGAATGTTGAATAATTAAATGAATGTGAAATAAATGTAACAATGTTTCGTTAGTAAATTCCTTTAGAATTTACCTCCTTGCAGTATTCTGTAATCTGATAGAAAATAATAGTATAATCACATGTTCATTTTTTACAAATCCCTAATTGAATTTTTGGCCAATTATTTTTTTAATATGACTAAACAATGTTTAAATTGCTTTTCAAACTATTTGAAAAGAAATGCTATTTTATTAAAAATATTCAATTGCTAGCAATAAGAGTTGAATTTCCTGATATCTCGTGGAAGCTCAGCTCATATAAAGAAGAGTGGAGTAGAAAAACATTTTTTTTTTTTTTTTTGACTATGGGTTGTGAAGAAAAAGTGTAATTAATGGAACAAAGAACATGAAAAGAATACTACGAAGATATAACACTGCAAAAAATAAACTTGTTTTTGCAGTATAATACTGGCAGCAGACGTTCCAGTTTAACACTGTAAAATGTCCAGTAATAAACTGTAAAATTAGCAATTTTACAGTTTATTACTGTAAAGCAGAAATTTTAGTTTTCCATAATTTTACTTTATTACCACGAAATTAGCAGTATTATACTGTAAAAACAACAGTATGATACTGGCAGCAGAGGTTCCAGTTTAAAACTGTAAAATACCCAGTAATAAACTGTAAAACTAACAATTTTACAGTTTACTACTGTAAAATCAGTAATTTTTATACTTTTTTGCTGTAAAATTAACAGTATTCTACTGTAAGAACATTTATTTTTTAGTATAGTAAATACCTCCGAAACTAAGCTAACACTTCTGAAATGGATAAATCAAAGCTATAGAAATTAATAATTGAATCAAATATTTGACAAAAACTCTTTTTCAGAGACAAAATAAGAATTCATCGATATAGAACATTAAATCAATAAAATCTTCAAATAAACCATTTGTTTAACCACATCATCTAGCGGAAAAAAAAATCGAAACAATTAAGCAGAATATCGAATTGCGTAATTAAATAGAATTCCAATCCCGAGTCTGTCAAGCAATGCTTGTCGGTAAAATATGCATCAATTTGCTGAATTAATTTATTGGTCAGACTATCTTGCGCATTTCTCAACGTTTAATTTTCTCCCATTATTTATTGATTACTTTTCATTTCTTTTTTTGGCATTGCGTGCGAAAGGAAAGATTAATTAAATATGAAGAGCATTTCATTCCTGATTTTTTTGTACCATAAAGCGGAGAAAATATGTAAATGAAAAACGAGATAATAAAATGATTCAAGATTGTTTACTTCTCTTTCATAATATTTTTAACCAATTTCAAAAAATATTCGTCAGTTTATTCTGTTCATATCCTTTTTTTTTTAATACAAAACAAGTTCCGTCAAAACTAAATGGGCCTACTTTACGTTTACTATCAACAACATTCTTGCATCTGATCAACATTCCTTGAATTATCTATGAAAACAATTGTATATGAAACACATACCGTAAAATGGGGTGTATAGGAACAGCGATGTCAATCGGAATAAAAAATCCCGACCGTACAAAGAAATTCTTCATAAATATACTATTCGGTATTTTTCGGTATTAATTTTTTTTAGAAAGGTGAGATCATAGCAAGTGGGACAAAATTACTTTTGTCAATCTGACAACGCTACTGGCTAATAAGGAGGGCTGCATATGGAATGCTAGAAAACATCTCGTTTTCATAGACTGCAAAACTTCATATGTAAGTACAAACCTCCTAAAATTTAAACCTAAGAGTGGTATGTTTCAATTATGCATGTATCTGAACAACAGAATACCACATTAGAATTTACATTTTTTAAAAATTGTGTCATAAAAATGAAGAATTCTGAAAAATGCCATAGGAAAAAAATTTGCGGGGTGTATCGGAACACTTGGTTCTGTTGTTGTCTTGGTTCAAACTTATTTAAAGGAAACTGTTTGAAAAATCAAGATTCCAACCTCAAGTTTTCTACTCAATACAAGAACAAGGATTTATTACTGTTTATCCCTTCTCGTGAGCAACTAGATCTTAGAATGGCATAAAGTTGCAGATTTAAAAAGATTTTTGCTCCAGGAGACTTATTTTTACCTAAAATACATGGGGAAAGTCATACAGACTTTATGTAGCAAAAGTCCAGCACACAGACAGTGATGAATAAGTAGGAAAATCTTACAGGACAATCCCCAAAACCCAGAGATTACAAGAAACTAAAGAAAAGGCAGCGTTCATCCCACAAGATGTTATGAAAAAACAGAAGCCAAGCCAAAACTGCTAGTTTAAGGACAAGTACATATTTGTGGAAGATATGAGACTTTAATTTATGTTACAGCTTTGTATTTCAATTCAAAAGCATTTCTTAAAATTAATTTTAATTTTTCATAAGTTCAAAATCATTTTGAATTTTGACAAATCATAAACGCTTACTGGTATGAAAAATAAATGTTTATTTAACAATTACTGTTCTTATTATCCTACATCAATATTACTCATATTTGTGAGACCTATTACAGGTTAAATTGAAAAAAAAAATTAACATGTGTTTCGATTGACCCCTATCAGCTGGGTGTTTTGGAACACCCCTAGATTCCTATATATATATTAATAATAACTGTTCGAAATGTTTTGTCTTTGCTTGGAATATCAAAAGCAAAGCAAGACCGAAGTTTTTACCCAAAAAATCAAATTAAAGAAAAAACCTTTTTACTACCGCCAGACATTTTCCCTACTATCAAACTTAAAGCATGTATATTAAACTAAACATTAATGTATAAATTCATACGTCATTGTGATAATTGTCTTTGCAATTGCTTACTAAAAATATAATTATACACATGAAGGGGTCGGGCGTGAATAGTGCTATCTGACAAATTGTACAAATCGATTGTTTTTGGTGAAAACAATAGTATGTGGGCATATTAACAGAAATCTTATACCGTTTTAATGTTTCCCTCATAAATGGTGACACACAGATATAGCCGATTTCTGCAATGTGGCATTACGTTCATGTAAACAGCGGTAAGTGGTAAAAATGGCAGTTAGTGGACACGTGACCGCCACTTCTGGTGGCAATAATAGGAGTGAAATTACGGCTGAATGTACTGAAAGTGATTTTAATGACTTTGATAAAAACCCAGAATACATCCCTAGTCATAAGGGATCTAAAGTAAAGTTAGGAGTTATGTATTTTAGGGTTTTTAAATATTTCTATGCAGCATGTAAACAATGTTATGTGTATTCAGATACCATCTTTTACATGGCTTAAGAGTACGGCTGGATGTAAACAATGTTATGTGCATTCAGCTACCATTTTTTACATGCACTTAGAGTATGGCTGATACGTTACCATAATATTTTGCTATGAAATTCTTTGTTTTACGAAAAAAACTGTAATCAAGCGACGACAATCAAGAGGAAAAAAATTCAGAGAATTGCATCATAGAAAAGCAAAAGCTGGTCAGGACGTTACTAAAAGAGAAAACATGGAAGCCACTTAAAATGAAAGTACATAGAAAGCTATCTGTTGAAACATGTTTCGGAACATAATTGGCAATAATTCGCTTGCCAGCTCTAGGTGCATTCAAGGAAATTGTCCTCATATTCTCACTAGTTGAGCACACTATGATTCTTTCTTCTTTCTGATAGAGATTTTTCTATAGTAAAAAAATACGTTAGGCCCCATTGCCAATATATCTATACTCCCGATGAATGGGAAAATGTTCTCAGAGCTACTCCAAAAAAAAACACCATTCATTGCTAACAGAATGAAAGTGAATGATTTTTTTAAAGGTGTCCAGTAAGAGACAATATTTTCAACAACTAAGAGCATAAGAAAAATAATGGTGTAAAGGAACGTCGTAAAGATGCGATTGTCTTCGGAAGGCCCCCATAAAATAGATATGTCGAATACATATTCAGGCTTATTTACTTCTGTTTCTCTAAACAACAGAGGGAGACCAATGAACATCAAAGAACTTCTCGTTCAAGATTTGGAAAAGAAGAACAGTTCCAAGATACCAATATAGATCAGTGAAAACTTAAACACATCCATTATTTCTGAAGTTGAATTCCTTCTGTATATCACCCGGTTTTTAAAAATCTACATGCTAAGCAAACTTTTTAAATAAATTTTAGTTTAAAGTTTCGTTGTTATGTGCTTTGCTCATAAAATAATTTTTTGAAGTAAACAATGGTATCTACATAGTTTTTTTTGTAAAAAGTGGATTATTTCCAATTGAAAAAAAAAATTCACTTTCAAAACTTTAATTAAATGTTCCCGAGACACACAGCACTTAATTAATGTCCTCATTTTGTTTTTAAAATCAAAATATTTGCTACAATAATTTCTGGAACTTTTCACAAGTCATATCTTTGATTCTTAAAAATGCTAGTTACCATTATTTACACCCGAGCCCTTCACATAAAAAGTGAAGAGGGAAATTGAAAATAATTCACAATACATTTTCCTTAAAAATGATTAAAAAATGGTTTAGCATGAAAAGACGTAAGTGATGTAAATAATTTCACTTAATTAAGAATATAGGGTCTCATGAAAATGTTTCATTGATCAGAGAAATATTTCATTACACAAAAACATGCAGTAATACACTTAGAATAAAGATTGCCGAAAACACAACCTGACTTGAATACATAACGGAATCGGATGGCTAGTGCATTATTTGTATGAACAACATGACAAAATTGAATTCATTGCCTTTAGCTGCATATTTAGCCACAAGTGTTTATCGAACATCTTGATATGATCTTATCATTCATCATGATTTGAATGATGATGGCACGTTTACGTTCCTGGATGCCTGTCTAGCGAGGTCACCAGCTATAATCCTTGTGATTTCCAATTGTTCGGGTTGTTGCAAACATCGTAGTAACCTAGGACGTGTAACATTGGACGTGTGCATTTGAAAGCTAGCATCGGACGGCATACTTTTCTGATCCTTACTACGTGAAAATATTAACAATACGATGGTACGCTTTCAGCATATTGTTAACCGACAAGGTGTGCTCGTAGAGAATATAAGTGTCTAAATAATCGAAGTATTTCATTATTCTTTGTTTTTTTTATTGTTATCTTTCCTTTCCTGCTCCTTACTAGGTGAAACCATTGACAATACGATAGTACGCTTTCAGCATATTGTTGACCGACAAGGTGTGCTTGTAAAGAACAGAAGTGACTAAATAATGGAAATATTTCATTATTCTTTGATTTTTTTTAATTATTATTTTTCATTTTTGCGTTAATGCACCAAATGACGGCTGAAATTTTAAATAACATCTTTTTGCAATAAATCTTGTCCGCAGGATCTGCGTAACATGCATTTGAAATGTCTTTAGGATGCTTTCAGTAGAACCGGAGCTATAAGCCCCTGAGTGCTGTTAGTTTCATTTTATACGCCCTGCAGATTGGTATCAAAACCTATAATACTCGTTCATCGGTATGATCACAAAATTTTACTTTTATATTTTAAAAAATAGCAAAAAATTAGCTTCTAAATTATGTTACGAAATTCCTTTATCTTAGCAGTTTTAGGGAGTACCATTTGGTGTTTGGTCTTTAGAGTATCTTTGTAGATTATGAATGCATTGTTTCACCAACATAACAATCAATTCGAGGATAAGGGTTTCAGAAAGTATGCTGTTGGCTACAATAATAATCAACACAAAACGGAACTTAGTCTAAACATGGTCAGTTGTTTCACAAAGGTTGATCCGCCATTTTGGAGCTCATTTTTTGAGACCTTAAAATTTGACCTCTATTCGGGAACAAACAAATCTGATTTGTGGAAAAAACAACTCCATTTTTTCTTATTGTGGTACTTCAAACACAGCCTGAAGACATCAACTCTCAGGCTCCCGTAGACTTTGTCGAGCTTTTAAAAAAAATGCCTCTTAAAAATTCAAAATCGGAACATTATCTGTTAGAATGTTTAATACTCTCATAATAAATTTTCTGAACAGTGACGGTAAATAACTACGGTAAATAAGGTAAATACTGTAAATAATAACTACGGTAAATAAGTTAACAGAATTATTAAATTAAAGCTATCAGCAAGTTTCGTGATATACTAGCAGGGAAGTTTCATAAGTTCAAATAAGTAACTAGATTTTGCAAAGTTTAAACAGGGCGTGCCTCAGTTTTTTTAAGATGCGATAAATATTTCCACTTTATGCAGAAAATTGTGCTGGAAGACAGTTAAGAAGGCTACCACTGGGAAATTGTTCTCTCACAGACATGTTCTCTCTTAATAGATAAGAAATAATTATTTGGGAGAAAAAAATTGCCATAATGTCTTGGCTGTTTGAATAGTTTTTGGGGTATAAAGCAAACTAAAATTGATCAAGCACTCAAAATGAAATATATGTTATAAAACTCCAAAAGACAGAATAGTTTAAAATTAATGTAGTTGTTTGAAAAGAAGGAATTCTTTGAGATCATCAACAACTTATTTAAGTATCCATTACATGTAGCATTTAAAACACTATTGTGTCAATGTAGAGCCAATTCCGCCAAGCACAGCGGATCATTTTTATTCATTTACAAGTACAGTATTTGATATTGCATAAGGGTATTTCAGCAGTGAACCGGCCTAAATTCAGGACCATAGTAAGAGTAAAATTTTATGTTTACGCACAAACGAATCAATCATTCGTCCACTTTCAAGTTTAGAAATAAAAGTGCTATTAATATAAGCAAAGAAATTAATGTAAATTTCAAACGATTCACTTTCCCAAAACGTATTAAATGTAAAAATTTAGGAGGCCACACAAAAGTTTCCACTTTATGCTCTTTTCTTCATATTTTGAAGAAGTGTCTATATTTTGGTAATGCTTTTAAATAAAAAACTCAAAAATGCAATTAAAAGTTATCAAAGATTTTTAAAAAAAATGTCTGAAATCAAACACATTCCTTTTATAATGCAAGTGTATTGTTGACACCACTTCAATACATAATTATTCGGAAATCCCTGCGGAATTGACAATTCTGAGAATACACACTTCCTGCCAATTCGTGGATAAAACTCATTCTTCTAAATTAACCAAACTGTCAGTATTACTTCAATATAGACTTTTCTGAAGCACTGCATTTTTAAAAGATACGAGTAAATATTACATATTATATGTGATGATTTGACAAAGACCTGACTTGTTGGTTTTGGTGGTACATAACTTATTATTCAACTTAGATGCATAATAATTACAGCAAATACGTTAATTGTAACACTTGAATCTTTTTTTTTATTCTTCATTTACTTATAGATTATCGCGAACATATTTAATGCGAGAATATTTAACTCGTTCTAGAGAATGTAGAAATATTGAATATATTAAAACTAAACTCACTTTTACACTTCAGTTTTCTGAATGTTAATTATTTCGATAATTGGCAAATTTATTGGAACAGAAAAACTGCATTTCATATAAATAAAAATTAATTCATGCATACTTCTATTAATTTCTTATTACAAACATTACGAAAAGAAGATTCCATTACATAGTAAAATACATATAAGTGAGTGATAGTACATTTTACGATTTATCAAGAAAAAAAAAATAAACCAATGAAATTAGTACTATTGACTAAAAGACTATTTTTATTAAATGAACTTAAAACATATACTACATATGTGGGTATCCAACTCGATTTTAAACTTCTAGGACGTTCATGTTTTACAACAGTTGCGTATGTTATTCCCTCATGCATTTATTCACTTTAAAACTAAAACTTGATTACGGAGAGAACTATTGCTGTGGAAAAATAAGTTGAAAATGCTTTAATTTGAACAAAAAAGGAGAGTGTGTAGATTTACGATTAGGCACAAACGTACAAAAAATCCAGAAACGTTGAATTGCTCAATGTAATGGCATTTATCATTTGGACACATGATTATTAGCTATATAACAGAAATAGCGGAACGTTTAATTAAATTCATCTGAAGAAAGAATGTCCATTTGATGGTATTAACGTAATTGGCTGAATTGCAACCATTTGCAATTTTTTAAATTAAATTGGATGTCTGATAAACTGACAGTGAATTAAATGGTATAAGGTAATCCCGCTTTTAACTTAATTAAGTTGTGGCATCATTTATTGTTTAAATAACTTTATTATTGCGTTGTAAGTTATTTACCAATTGTAACCACATGTTATTGACTGTTTCTGATGATTAGAAGAATGTCTGTTGAATTCATTCATAAAATCAAGTGTTAGTGATTTTTGGTGAACATATAAAAGGCTTCTAGAAAATCTAATTCACCTGCAGTAGTAGGTCATACTTTATTACTAGTATCATTTACGGTACTAACGTTTAATATAGACCAGAAGTTACCAGAATAGATATGCTCAGCATAAACATTCAAACAGAAACTCCAAGTCAATAGCATTAAGAAAAAAACAACAAACAGTTAAATAACGGACTCTACAGTAGTAAGGGTCAATCAGTCTACAGAGCATTCTAGACTTTCAATATCTATAGTAAACAACTCAGAGACAGCTGGAATATCCCAAAAGTGGTGTGGATAATATTTCAATTTCATCAAGTGACCAGAAATACAGTCATGACCAGTTTTCAGTCTGAAGGCGGTTAAATCAAGTTTGTTTATAATCTAAATTTTCGCAACAAATTAAGGGCTGCCAAACTGCATTCAGTTCGGCTTTTGTGTTAAATGTTTCGGTAGTCTCCCACGTAAATTTTAGATTACTTTGCCGTCTTTTCGCAAGCTCGATTATCCAGTTATGCAAAATTTGTATGAGCTAAAATAGTTGGAGGAGGTTTTGAGATAAGTCATATTTTGTTGCATATCCAAGCTATGTGCAGTTTTTTATATGAAAAAGAAAACACCAGTTTTTTCTATGTATGCTGCAGTTTACAGAAATTATCTCTGTGTTTTGTTTATTTTCTAAACAATAACAGTAAAATATGTTTTCGCGCAGTTATTCAATACTTTCTCTATGTTTTACTCTCCAAAATATATTCAGAGGATTTGAACTTTATCATTTCAACTTATTTTTAAAATGCAACTATAAATTTCGCTTTAAAGATCTTTCGTTGCATAGCTAAACTGTATGTAGTTTAAATATGAAAAACAAAACACCTATTTTATTCTATTTATGCTGTATTTTATAAAACTTATCTCTGTCTTTTGTTTTTTTTTTTTTTCAAACACAGTATAGTAAAATAATTATTCACACAGCTATTAGTGAAATATTCTTCGTATTTAACTAACAAAAAAATATTGAGAGGATTTTATAGTTATTTTTTGTAGCTTAATTTTAAAAGATAACGATGAATTTCGGTGCAATTTTCGTTTGGTGAAATCAATTTAAAGCTTCATGTAATGTAGTTTTCTTAATTATATTTTATTTCGTTCTTAAAACTTTAAAATACTATTATTAATCTAACAGAGAACCATACATTATAAAATTATTTCTAAACGTTTTCTTTCGGCATACAAGCAATAAAAACAATTATACATCAAAAAGTTTTTTCAAAAGTTCTAAAGTTTGTAGAATAAAGATAGTTGATAATAAATTTCGCTTTAGGCATTTACATTACCTCAACGTACTTATCTGATTATGTTCCTAGAAAAATAAATGCATGGTGAGTTAAAGAGTTCAGAAAATATAATAGATTTAAAAACTTACCATGTTTGATTTCTTTATTTTT
The DNA here is from genome assembly GCA_038373865.1 of Uloborus plumipes. Taxonomy (NCBI): domain Eukaryota; kingdom Metazoa; phylum Arthropoda; class Arachnida; order Araneae; family Uloboridae; genus Uloborus; species Uloborus plumipes. The sequence continues at coordinate 37,496 of JAXGGA010004644.1, read as the reverse complement.
TAAATAGCATTTTTCCTTTTGCTGATTTCATCTATCATATTAATAAAATAAAGTTTTAAAACCGTCAAAGAAATTTTTGGTTCCATATTTACTATTTTTTTAAATTTTCATTATTATTTCTACGTGTTTTATTATGACGTTGAAGAAATGCTGTTTCGCTCTCCTTTTCTTCAGTAGCTTATTTTTTAATCTTTATTAAATTCACTGTATTTCAGAACCTCCGAATCTTGAATTTTTCTTCTGTCCCGCGAAATTCGAGATAGAGAGGTTCGACAGTCCATCGCTTTAAAACTCGTCGTATGTTTGCTCTTGCTTGTTCTCTTCTTTAAAAAAAACTAGATTTGAAAAATTAATCCTAGTAATAATGATCTGAAATACTCAACATGCCCTTACATCATATCACAATATTATTTCGATTGCCGAGAAAACAAGCTCAAAGAGAAAAGAAAGATGGTGACGAATTTTGTAACGACTCAACCTTTTATGACGCTCTGACTAAGCTGTTTTAAGCACCTTCTCTCTGCATTTTAATGTTCACATTAACACTTCAATACATTCGTTGTTAACTATAACCGTGATGCAATTTTAATCTTCTTTGAAGCTTTGTCTCTAAGCTCCAAAGCTTTTAATTATGAAATATTCAAAGGGTTTCTTTGTAGCTCTGCGACTTTCGTTACAATGTGGAAGTAATAAATCTAACTCCGAGTAACATATTACGGAAAATGTGTTAAGTCTACATACAGTTCCATCGTAGTTTAATAAAAGTTCTAAAATGAAGAGATTCTTTTTAGCGCATATAAGTTTAACTGACAACTTATTTTCTGTTTTTATAATCTTAACAAAGAATCCACAAAAAATATGATGAAAATGTAAAAAATTAAAATTGAATGTATAAGGTAAATATGCGTTTCAAATATGAAAAAAGATCATTTTGGGTGATACAAATAGTAATAAAAGAACCAAGAACGGCATTTTTGCCCGAACTAAAACAAAATGTTGTTGTTTTTTTTTTTGGACTTAAACATACGGTAGTTTGAAGTTATATGAATGAGATTCATATTATGTTTATAAATTCAAGCTAATGTAAAAGTGATATTTCAATACACAAAACATGAATACACAAACACATGAAACTGCGGGCATAGAGTACGAAACGATAAAGTTAAAGTAAGATTTTCTGTGCTTTAAAATGTTGAAAAATATTTTTTTATGTTTCGAGCCCAATGATATTTATTAAATTATAACGATAAATTTAATTTTTAACTAGAGTTTCTAGATAGTTCAGTGATAAAAAGCAAGGCAGTAAAATAGGCAAAAAAAAAAGGTTAAATAAAGTGCAATTTTGATGCAAAAAAGGATTTTTTTTTCTAAAGCAAACATTAACATTGCACCTTAGCATGATGATAGAAGCAAGTTGAATGCCTTCAATTTCTAATTTAAAGGTATAGTATACTAGGTATAAAATTTAGCTACATTACTTTCATCTACATCTGTGAGTATAAATTTAGCAATATATAGAGAGTGGCTCTTTTTTGTTAGAGTCTAACAAACTGAAACTGTAATAAAAATAACTAAGCATAATGTGCAAAAGGAACAAAATGCAATTTAAAAGTACCTTACATTCTGCAAATATGTATTACTATTTTTTAATTAAGATTGAAAATAGCTTTTCGTTCAAAAACATTTTCTTACAAATTGAAAAACTGAGTGAGCAGATAATGTAATCTATCACCAAATGTAAAAATATGTGAAACATATCCTAAAAGCATAACTGATATTTGGATGTCAGGAATGCATCGAGGAAAAGTAGTATCCTGAAAGTAAACGAGGCAAAATCAATCAGTAGTAATAATTTTAGATTTAAATTAGCAATAATATTACTGGGTTTGAAAAAAAAAATTACCTCATTTTTAAAACTTGGTTTTTTAAATCTAAAAATAGTGAAAAGAAATATAAAAAATGCATTTATGTTATCAGAATTACAAAATTCCGCTCAGGAAATGATTAAAAATGCTCCTCATTGACTTTTAAGTGCTTTAATAACAAATTAATTTTCCGATAGCATTAAATGTACTTTGTTAAAATAAAAAACGCATTGGTTTAAAAATCACGTAAAACGAATTCGTCTAAAACTTTCTCTGAAAAATGAGAAAAAAATTACATGTTGAGTTTGATTAATTAGGAAACTGTTAGAAACTATTTACAGTTCCAAAAAGAATAATGCTTTCACAATGAAACTACTTAAAAGTAAAAAAAAAGTAAAAGTCAAGAAATCAAGTTACAGCACGTATTAAAAAACAATTTACCAAGTACGTTCCTTAAGAGTTGTTTTTAAGTATTTGTACAATGATTTGAAATAAAAGAGGAAAGCTGACTGAGTAAAAGTTCAAACTTGTGTAGCTTTTAAGGAAATGGTTTGTGAAGAACCCTAACTGATGTGTTGACTTGTGTGCACAATACTGATTAGAACACAAGCTTAACTAACGGGAACATATTTAAGCTTAATGCATTTTTCAAATTTCATTTGAATGCTCAATCAATTTAAACTTGATACAATATACTCATACTGTAAACAGATCCTTTATCATAGGCCATTTCGTTTATCTCTAAGTTTAAATATAATGTCTCATCATTTAGTACATCATTTCCTCATTTTTATTTGCGATGGTCTCATTTAATATCATTTAATAAGCATATTGTGTATAAGCAAAACTGCTTAGCATTTTGTTACTCCTACATTACCATTGATTTAAACTTGTTAGGAGTTAGGAAATTAAGTAAACTAAATGTTTGCTTGCTTAATTATTACACAATTCCGCACTACTGTGATATTTATATTCAAGCAAAATTTTATCAAGCCGTGTTTGTCTTTTAAAAATGCAATATTAGTCTTAAAAAGAGGAAGTGTTTTAAAGTTTCAATTTTAGAGAAAGATAAAATATAAAAATTGCAAAAATAAATATTTTATTCTTCTACAGTTAATTTCCTTTGAAAGTATGTGATATGAAAAACTGAAAATTGAAATCTTCAATTTTATCTTGTTTTCAGTAACAAACTCGTGCCTATATGCGTTTAAAAACTGATGTAATAGAATCAGCTCTAAACATTGGCTTCCTAGTACTTATTTCTGTTATAGTAAAAAAAACAAAAAAAAAAGGCATATTGTAAGGATTTAGGATGTTTTTCTATTTTTCCTGCTACATATCTCAATTTCTTCTGACTGTTTCCTTCTCAACGTTCTTTTTCTTTAAATCGTTCCTTAAACCCAAAGCAGAGAAAATCTCTAAAACTATCTACGAGGGAACATATTCTAATATGAATGCCACTTTTCAAGTATAAGCTTTTCTGGGTCGAGAGAGGATTTTGAAAATGCTTAAAAAACAGACACCATAAAATGTCAAAGAAAGTTTTTATTGAAGTTTATAATATAGCACTATTTTTCAAGATAAGGGGTATTATGTTTTTATTGTTTGATTTATTTTAGCTTGTAGTGTTTTGGTTTGTCAGAATTTTACAATCTTTCGTTTCTTTCTCGCATGACTTTTCTCCATGGCAACTAAAAGTATGTTCAAAAAATACCTTCCTAAGGAAGTGAAATAAAACGGAAAATGTATTGGATATTTTGGAAATATTAAACATTCTTTTGAGACGAAATGCCGGATCAAACCCGTGTACTGCATGAATGCAACTTCAAATTCTCCAAGTGAAGAAATTAAATAAATGAAATTTAGAAATATTTAAGGAATGAAAAAAAACATGGTTATACCGAGTTGGCGGTGCATTTCATTGTTCTAATTCTTTAAACCCCTTTGAAGGAATGAATTTAACTCACCTAAAGTGTAATGGACATTAATATTGACATTATCAATTAAGAATACATTAGATTTATATTATCAAACGAAAAAAGTTAATGATGTAGCTTTTTTTTTCATCTTCTATTTCTCGACCGCCCCTACGTGTTGATGTAACGATTTAGTACGACAAGTACGTAAGTTAAGTTTTAGAATGTAAGGCATATAACAAATAAAGTTAGCTTAAAATCAAATAACTCTACAGCCATGAATTAGATCAAATAGTTGTTATCCAATATATTTTGATGCAGATACAAATAAATGAAAAATGATTTTTGCTTTGGAAATTAAAAAGAAAAATAGCAAAAATGTTCGTTAGGTTATATAGAAAGAATTTTCATAAGCAAAAAAATTATTTTTTTTCTTCAAGGATTGAGCTGCAGTTTTAAAAAAAAGTACAAAATTATTTTTTTGATTTCTTAACTTTTTTCCTTTACCTTTATTATTTACATTTAATTTTTGTTCAATTTATTCATTTATTTATTTTATTAAATAGTTCATTTCTTCAAATGTATGTTCTTGTAGTAGACATGACATTTTAGGTTTTGTGCTACATAAAAAGGTTTCAGTATATAAAAACGTCGTAACATGCTAAGTGGAAAATAAGATACGCAAAGTATTGAAAAATAAAAGATGCAGAATGTTTTATTTGAAGATAAAATGATCTCAAACTCTTTGATGAAAATGCATCCTTTTTACGTCTTGAAGAAGTTTCTTTTCTACTATACTAAAATATTCAAAAATATGAGAATTTTTTCCTGATGGCATCCTTAAAGACAAAATGGAGGAGGCCTTAGTAGTTCTACTTTCTCAAGCCTTCACTAAATTTCAGTTCATTTGCTTAATATTCCTAAAAATATGTAAGCAAATAATAGAGATTTTCTCTGAAAACTTTCTCCTTCTTCAAAAACTTATTCAGGAAAATAGCGAACGGATGCAAAAAATGCCTTGAAGGCTTTGAAATTACTTTAGCAGATATACCAAAAAAAAGATATTAAATTAACATTTCAAAACGCATATTTGTGGAGATCATTAAACTAAATATTGTAGAAATGATAATCTTGAAGTTTGCGAAAGAAGTACATTTCTTTTTTTCAAATGGTATTCATTTTAGCAAGATGAAATGAACGTTTTTTAATTCAATAAGATATATCCTAGACTATATGATGCTGAAATAAATGTATACAAATACTTCTCAAAGATAAAAGTTAGTTCATAGGTACATTTTGAACTGACATTTATTTGCAGTAAGTTGTCAACGAAAAAAAAAAAAATAATTTAAACTCAGATCGATAGTTTTGTTTGATGAATTGTAAAATGATTATGAATATGAATTTCTTTTTAAATAACGTTGACTTTGGGTATTATAAAAGCAGTCCACAAACAAGATCAAGCTACTAAGCCATTTTCGAAGTTATTTTCCGCACAGAACGGTTTTTTTTTTTGTGCGGAAGTGAAATTTAAAAAAATGAAAAGGATTGCTGTTGAAAAATATCAGATATTTAAAAAAATATATAATCGCTTGATTTGTGAATATGTGGTTTGTTTAAAAGTCACACTGTGGATGAAACAAACAGTTTCACAAAACAAATTAAAGAAACAAAGTGTCCAATATTGCAAGCTATGTGATCTAATCTTACAGAATGTTTGTCTTATCATGATAAACAAAACGAATAACCATAGTGTAAAAGCATAGAAAGAAAATCGTACGCTGTCCCCCTTGTTTCAATGCCATGAAAACGTGTTTACGCTACTCTGCAAAAAATAGATATTTTTACAGTATAATACAGCTAATTTTATAGTAATTTTACAGTAATAAATTGTAAAATTGCTAATTTTACAGTAGTAAACTGCAAAATTGCTAGTTATTAGATTCTTGGAATTTCTGGGTTTTGGGGATTGTCTTGAAAGATTTTAACACTTATTCATCACTGTCTGTGTGCTGGACTATTGCTACATAAAGTCTGTGTTACTTTCCCCCATGTATTTTAAGTAAAAAGAAGTCTCCTGCAGCAAAAACCCTTTTAAATCTACCACTTTCTGTCATTCTAAGATCTAGTTGCTCTCGAGAAGAGATAAATAGTAATAAAACCTTGTTCTTGTCTTGACTAGAAGAATTGGGGATATAATCTAGATTTTTCAAACATTTTCCTTTAAATAAGTTTGAATCGGAACAACAGAACCAAGTGTTCCGATACACCCAACAATTTTTTTTCCTTTGGCATTTTTCAGAATTCTTCATTTTTATGACACAATTTTTAAAAAATGTAAATTCTAATGCGGTATTATGTTGTTCAGATATATGCATAATTAAAACATACCACTCATAGGTTTAAAATATAAGAAGTTATGTACTTACATATGAAGTTTTGCAGTCTATGAAAACGTGATGTTTTTTAGCATTCCACATGCAGCCCTCCTTATAAGCCAGTAGCGTTGCCAGATTGACAAAAGTAATTTTTTCCTACTTCCTATGATTTTACATTTCTAAAAAAAAAATTAATAGCGAAAAATACCCAATAGTATATTTATGAAGAATTTCTTTGTACGGTCGGGAAGTTTTGTTCCGATTGACCCTGCTGTTTCTATACACCCCATTGTACGGTATGTAGAAAGCATTTTACACCTCTCACCTCAAAATGCCTTAAGTTTTCCTTTGAAACTATTTGGAGGAAAAGAGCAAATACTTCCTTTCCGTAAAAAAAACTACAGTTTTTACTTACTACATTGCAGATTTTAAAATCTTAAATATTTTTTTTAAACAGTATAAGAGAGTAAATACAGCATTGTTAACACATACAGTAAACTCTCACTTATACGCCGGCCCAAGAGACCAACAGAAAAAGACGCATAAGTGAGAAAGACGTATAAGGGGACTATATTATAGAAACATATAAGGGGAATGTTTCTATAAGAAAGGGACATATTACTACGGTTTGGCAATTACTGTAACGTAGCTATAACAATAAGAGAAAACAAAAATTGCAGCATACCTAATTACAAACTGTTCCCTTTCAACCGAAACATAATAGATAATTGAAGGGCTTGGGGGATGAAGGGGCTATGTTACATTTAAAAAAAAAGAACACTCTGGACAATGGTAAGCAATAATGGATACAGGTAAGCAAATAAAACTCGGCACATCAACAAGTAGATGTCATTAGACCAATTTCGTACGCACACTATCGACAAAACTAGAAAACAAAAAAGCTGCAACAACAGCAAAAATAAAAGTTTGAACTTTTATTACTCGCAATTTCTGTTTTGTCACATAACCCCTTCATCTAATAAGCTCTTCACAATTGTTCCTCTCCGAACTCTAGTTCATGCGGAAAAAGTGCCTTCCTTGAGCAATCAGCGCGAAAAATTAAGAAAAGAAAATGAAAAAAAAAAACTGCTTATTTTTTAAAGAAAATATTTTTTTTTTTTTCATTTTAGGGAAAATTCGGCGCATAAGTGAAATATTTATCTTTAGAGCGACGTATAAACGAATGATACTGTCATTATTTCGCTATGGAATGTGCTGGGACCATTTAAAATCGTCGTATAAGCAAAAAAGGCGCATAAATGAGGCGGTGTACAAGTGAGAGTTCACTGTATGTATAAATATTTTTTTATTTCTCAGCACCGCATGAACCTTTTTTTTTTTTTAATGTGAACATTTTTTTTTCACTAACAGAAACTTCTGATCGATTCTATTGATTTTTTATGCAGAAATTTTAGCTCGACTGGAGTTTTTATAATTCATTAACAATATTTATATTCGAAAGAGTCCATAAGCAAAATTTTATTTTTCGAAAAGTTTCAAATAGAAAAAAAAATAAAATGGATAAATTGTTTTTTTTTTCACCGGGTGGTTAGATATGCATCCCCCAAAATTAATTTCTGGGCACGCCACTGACTGAAAACTCATAAATATTTATTTTTCAATGCATTTTAAACTATTAAAAGAAAACCCTTGTTTCAATTTCAATATTTAAAGTTTTTCAAGTTCACACTCCTGTGAGTTTACCAGATGTAAAAAATAACTTCTCTTTGTATATTTTTGCTGTATAACTTTGAACTTCATTTTTCAATTTTTCATTTTTTTTTCTTTTGATTTCCTAAATATTAATGATCAAATTTTAACTTTCAAATGATTAAAATAATAAATAAATAAGAAAATGCATTATTAACATTTCTAGTTGGAAAGTAAAAACTAACTTTTCCAGCAAGTTTAAAATTTCATCATCATTTTGGTCTTTTTTCTTTCTTTTGCGTTCACAAACTGCATGCATTGAAGTAACTAAAAATAAATAAACCCACTTCAATCATCGATACATATGATGAATTGTTTATCGATTTATATGATGATTTTCGCATAAAGGCACAAATGTGCAAGACAAATCCCAATTAGCACACTTCGTTTTTTAAAGGGTGTAAAATGGTTATTAACGTTGTGACAACCGATTAAAAACATTTACAAAACGTTTAAACGTTTTTTGTGCTACCTGGGATGTTTCATTGAGGAAGTAGTATATATTTTAAGCAACACGTTCATCAAATTCTTGATTTTAGCTCACAGAAAATTTCAAAAGTAATTTTATTTCAGTGAAACAAATTTCGAAAATATAAAGGTATAAAAATTACATAATGCACATAACTTATCCAAAATTGAAACACCTTTTCTATATGATCAGAAAAGTTTGAGACTAAAAAAATATTTGATAGTGGCCAGTGGCCAGCAAACACAAAAAATAGTTAGTGGCACTTTTGGCGTTCTCGGTTGGCACTTTGATCAGTGTTCCAAATTTATAATGCTACTCCGCTTTATTCTACATATAGTAATATTACCTTACGTAAATTCATAAACCTTAAATAAGTTACTATGTATAAAATAAAGAAGTAAAAATTTTTAAACAAAACTTACAATCCTCTTATGAAAAGTAAAATTATTCATTCTGAATTTTTTTAGATCTTTATTAAAGCAGATAGGCCGATTTTCTCTCCAAGTTAACATTGGCCGCCATGGACGATGCTGATGGCTATTTCTTTTCATAATCGAAGCGATGCTTCGGTATTTTGTGTTTTGTTTCTTGAAAAAAATAGGTCGCCAATTTGGCAACCAACTTTACATTTTTTTGCCACCAAAAATAATTTAGTCGCCACAGGCGAGTGGCGACCGCTAGTCTCAACCTTTAGTGATCAATAATTTTTTTCTCTCGTTTTTAGCCCTAACAAAGCGTACAAATAAGAAATTTATTAAAGGCAACTAATTCAGAAATATTACTTTTGACATAAGCATAGAATTGTTTTAGGAATAAAAAGAGCATATTAAAATGAAATTCATTTGGAATTCAATTTATTCGTCTTCCTAATTTCCCATCAAAAGTTTTTAAAAAATGAAAAATTTTATTTTCCCTTTGTAATATTATATGCTATTTAATAACTAAATCATATAACTGAGCATGGAAATTTGTCTGTGGATTAACTTGATGCAAGAAAAAAAAAGATTAGTTTTGTTTTAAATAACGCATCTACTTTATTGTTTGAATTTTTTTGAAGCATGTTCACTTTAAACAGATGTTCCATCTGAAATACATTTTCATTATTAAGTTTGGAATGCATTAAAAGTGAAATTCATTTTGCGCTTTTATGTTTTGAATAAAAGAAATCAAATGAACAGAGTGCAGTAATATAATAAAATCATTCTATTTTCAAAACATTAAAGTGAATTTTCCTTCTTTCGAGATTAAACAAAAATTTTATGAAAGAAATTTTCAGTTGTCTAAACAAGATTATCCATTAAACGTACCTGTTTAAATTAAGGCTGTAAGCTAAAAATATTTGGAAACTATTCCCATCCATTTCATTGATTTTTTTCTATGTTGCACTAGATGTGCTCTAAACTGTTTTTAAATGTAATGAAGGAATGTTGAACTGTTTTCCATACATCATAAGTCAATATTTCAAAAGATTTTGTTTTTATATTTATTAGCAAATTTCTCTAAAATATTTTTAAAACGAAATGACTTTTTTGAGTTTCATCAGTAAAAACTGGTTGGTAAAATACAGTCGAAGCTCGTTATAACGACCACACGTTATAAAGATCATTCTTATATAACGACCGGTGAGAAAGCCCCCAACTGTTTCCCAATATACTCTATGTTGTACCTCTTATAGCGACCACTCATTATAAAGATCGTTTTCTGTAGAACGGAGACGGTCGTTATATCGAGCGTCGAATATATTTTAAATGACGCTTTGTTTATTCTAAGCATCATTTTCCGGAATTTAACCAATTGATGTTTAATTTTCCTTTCATCCTATCCCCAGCAAGGATTATAAACAACATCAAAAAAAGATTTGCTGTATATCAGGAAAAAATAAGAACAAAACATTAGTCAAAAATTATTTATGAAATTTTAAAAAAATGTAAAAAATGAAAGTAAGCTAATGAAATACAGCACATCCTTTCATCGGTGGGTTTGTCATTATATCAATTAACTCAAGTCTTTTTGCATGGAATAAGGCATTGTATGCAACTCTCAAACTTGTACTTTTTGCAAATTTGAGAGTTTTTAACTTTATTGTTTACATTTTCACTAAACTATTCTTCTGTTTGCAGCATCAAAGCTCTTTGCTCTCTTCCAGCTCTCCTGAAGTGCTAAATGAAATATGTTTTCTACTTTCGTAATTATAAAAATATTTCAACGATTTTTTGTAATTTGAATTCTAACAGTTTCTACCGCGGATGTTATACACATTTAGTGCAAAGAAAAAAGTATTTGTTTGTCGATTTCCACCAAATTTTAAGCTCCATTTAGCTGTAAGTTCGTCTTTAAGTATGCCGTAGGAAAATAATAGTAGTATATTTGAAAAACAAATTGTGACTGTGGTAATCATCCTGATCCAAAATCACAAAACAGCCACGTGTGATCAACGACCAATCGCGAATTTTAGTGCTGAGAACCATCCTTTTCTTTTTCAAAAATATTTTTAAAAAAAACCAACTCTTGACGTGAGTGTACGCAATCTACTCTTTATTTAATGTATTCCGTCCTTTCCTAAAAATAAATTTAAGATAGTACTGCTCGGAAAATTTCCCCTGAGAGTAGTTCTTCAAGTGACTGAAACTTAAACTATCGAAACTGCTCAGGAAATCATATTGTCTATAGGCTGCTCACCAGGAACTTCAAACCAGAGTTTGAAGTTTGCAACGTTCCACGTTTTCATAATTTTTCTGTTTGATTTCAAACAGATAAATTTCACTAGTAGTTACTTCTCAATAACAATACTACTTTTTGCAGGTGGACTTCAGCGTTTTTTTTTGGGGGGGAGGGGGAGATACAGATTTTTTAGAATGCATAGTTAACATGCTAAATCCCACTCACTAATGCCCTTTTTATGCCTTTTATCTAGATTAGAATACAAGAATGTTAACATATGATTAATAGACTTAAGACGTAAGCACAGCTTAAGTTAAAAGCTTAAGTAAAAGTAAACAGGTTTTTGAAGTTCTAGCGGATGAAATAACTATTAAAAAGTAAGCAAGAGTAAAATTTAACCTAATTGGATCAAGTTACAAGTGCTGAGTTTTAAGCTAAACGTTTAATGAAAGTACTGGGGTTTTGGGGTATGTTTTTTTTTCCAACGAGGAAAAAAATATTTTTAAGAATATAAAGAATATATTATCCTTTGAATAAATCATGTAATAAATAAAAGTTGCTTTGGGCAAACAACTTGCTGTGAGATATTTAAGAAAAAAAATAAAATAAATTCAGGTGTCTCCACTCTCTAAGAAATAGAGTTGCAGATATTTCAACAAAGGCAATTCATTGAGAAACAAGAAGAAACTGCATTGCAATTTTCCTTAAAGAAATTTTAGAAAATATAAACACTTTAAATTTTTACTCACTAAACACTTTGAATTTTGCATAAGACTAAGTCCTAGCGCAACAAACAAATTCTTAAAAGAGTTAAATTATTCTTAATGCTTTAAAATTTGCTAAATAACTTCTGTCTCTAGAGAAAAACTTATTTTTGAAGTCTTCAGTTAGGTGGAGTTTACTGGTGCTACGCTGTTAAGGTTAGTTGGCCATTAATGGAATTCATCCAGGAATTCGAGAAATTTCATTTAACTTATTTAAATATAAGTTTATATTATATTCCTCTGGTACAGTATTTTTAACTAAAGTAAAATTATTATTATTTTTTTTTTTGCTTTTTTTTGTTCCTTTTTCTTTATACAATTTTAGAATTTGCGTTTTCAATTTTTTTCAGCTATACTGTCCTTCCACATTGAATTTAAATATCTTGTACAGCTCCTATTTTCTGTCAAAATCTAGTTTATTGAAGGTGCATATCGGGTATTTGCATCGTCCAATTATACGTTAACAATTATACGTCAAACATAGCCAAAAGTCGTCATGTCTTTGTTGGACTAAAATTCGTAATTTCTGTTTAACAATTTTCCTTTCTTTAAAATAAATTCCAATAGTTACTACAAATGATTTTCTTTGCATAAAAATTAGAACAGCCATGTTTAAGTTACCTCGCAAATTCATCTTACAATGAGTTATTAACTCAAGTGCTTAAGTGATTCCTTTATATGTTTCTTCTCTCTACCATTAATCAAAAAGAACTTAAAAAAGTAAATAATAATTAAACGTCTTTGTACTCTGGAGTTTAAATAATTTCCAGTGTTTAGATTAATATAAGATAAGCAAAGACATTTTTGGGGGGTAATCTGTTTTCTTTTACTCGACTTTTTTTCTGCCCAACGCTTTTTTTTTCTGCCGGAGGAACCCTAAAAGAGGATGATTATGAATATATTAGTATGTATGCAGTAGGGGTAGATTCATTTAAGGCGGGGAAATTACCGCTCCCTACCATGTTATGCATCATTATGCTGATCACGCTTTCTGAAAAAAGTTCTTGAGAACGCAATAAGAACTTGGCGTATAACTAGTGTTTCTAAAATACCTTAAATAGGAGCTTGTGGCTCGGAATTTTTAACGAAATTTTGCTAAGCACAGTACTTAGTTCGAAGATTTTTCGGGGGCTATTTTTATCATTAGAATTTATCATGCTTTTTTATTTGAATTAAACGTATTTTCTCTGATTTTAAGGGACTGCACCGACATAGCACTATATGGGAATCTAAATTACCTACTGAAGTATTATTATAAAACAATTGTAAGTAATTAAATTTATATACAGGGTGTTTATGAAGTTGGTATATATTTTTGCTTAAACGAGATTTAAATTAAATTTATAATTTTAAATTAAAACCGCGTTTCTGCAAGAGCAAGAATTTCTGCAGAGAACTTGATTTCTAGCATAGGTATATGTTTGAGCACAACGTAATTAAATAAATAAATACAACGAACAACTCATTAAATGCCAACTGCTACTCTTTTTTTTTTTTCAATGTAGTCTTTAAAATCAAACACTGTTAAGAAATGCGTTTTTCAATTAAGAAAAATTGCAAGGTTTTTGCTAATAAATAACTATGTTTAATAACTTTAACTGTAACAAAATTTAATTAAATTTTTAATTTAGAATTATTTTGATGTTAGATTGCTGTTCGTCAAACAAATGTTTGCTTCAATGTTTTTTGCAGAGAATGAACCCTAAAAATTAAACTTTAATGCTACAAACAATAGTAATAATCATTCATATGAAACTCTTCACACTATTCTTTTATTGAAAACTGACTTGTCACGATAACGCTCGCATTTAAAATCCAATGGTATGGCCTTCCATCTTTAAAATTTATTACTTTCTTCCTGACGTATCGAATATTTGTTACTCTATCATGATGTCAAAACAATCCACACTTCCTCAAGAACTTGTCTTTGAAATGACGAATGATGGGAAATGTTTTCTCGTGATGTATGGGAGAATTTTCATTGATCGATTTTTACAACATTTCCTTCATCATTCTTGCTTTAAAAGAGAATCAGACTGTTGACTCAATTCTGCTGGATGTCAACGTCTTTATATGAAAATCTCTTTGCATGTTTTTACAAGTTGGTGAGATATTTGGTTCATGTTTTAAAGACATTTTTCTACTAGCATATAGGGTATAGGTTACAATGTGGTGTTTAAAACACCTGCAATTTTAACTAATGGCTTTAACTAGAATAGAAATTGAGATTTTCGTGCCAAATCTTTCGCACTAGAAACTTTACTCCAAATATTATTTGAGTTTTTTTTAACAGCACCACGCATGTTAAAGTTTAACCTGTCATAGAAACTTTAAAATATTAAGCGAATAAGTTTTTCTGTGGTTTATAATGAAACATTACTGCGTATAATAATTGATAAATTTAACTATAGCTGCTTCATCAAAGCTGTGATTCATGAATGACATTAATAAAGGCAAATTCATGTAAAGAATAATACATGTTTTATAGTTCAGTGTAAAAATAGGCTGTGGCTTCTACGGGTACGTAGTACAATGAACTTCGCTTCTTCAAAACGAGAGTACGTTTCTTATGCGAGGGATTTTAGCTTACAGTTTATTATGTATTAAAAACCTTCATCAAAGTATAACCCAAGTAGCGTCAACTCATCGGATTTGCTCGGCCTATCATCGAACTCCTCGTAAACTGATCCCGTAACGCACGTCGACATCGTTCCGATCAGTATCCGAGCACGGTTTTCGATGAGCTACTTTCATCGCAAAGCGATATCCTTCCGATCAACTTTCCCGATGTAAGCCAAGCATCCAAAATTGATCTTAAATTCATCGGCACGGAACTGCACTGCTCGTAAATTGCTTCAAATCTCATCGTATTTCGAACAAAACTCATCGGATTTTGCTGCTCGGATTATGTTTGGCCGGTGAGACATATTAGAGCAATTCCCGGTGAGAACTCATCGAATCCGATCATCGGCCGATGAGAATTTCATCGGGTTTCGATGAATAGCCGATCATCGGCCGATGAGACTATGCTGCTAGGGAATTAATAATCAAAGAAATAATTTAAGCTTAGGCAAGCAGTTATGCTTACTTTGTGAGCACGAGTGCATCGATTTGATTTACTGTGAGATAAAATGGTTTAACTGATAAAAAAAACTAAAAATTCTCTCCTTCTTCCTCCCCCTTTTTTAACATTTAAAACATTTAAATTATACAGTGAAAATAAAATTTTTGAAACAGTACTTAAAAAAGAAATGGCAATTAAGTGGTGGCCGCGTGCTTTAGAGTTACAAAGAACCTTTTTTCCCAAGAAAAGAAATGGCCAGTCATTTAACAGGTGGCACAAGCTAACTTTTTGAAATTACAAATATATCTTCTAGCTTATCCTATAAAAACATAAAAACTCACCTATAAAAATTATTTTATTTCAGATTTTTTTAAACAAAATAACTTGTTAAGAAGAGTTTCAGTACTTTACCCTAGATAAAACAGACAATTCTCTCCTCTGAACTCTAAATCTAATCCGAATCATTGGTTTCATGTTGCTTGATCCTCGAGGGAATTCAGAGTTTAGCTCAGTAATCCCATTTCATCCCTGTGAACAAACCACTAGTCAGCATTAATCTCACAATCTTACCGATGGAGAATTAATTCCGTATAATCATTGAGAAAGCTAAAAGAAGGTATAAGATGTGTCTCAAGACACATGACTTTTGGGTTTCTTACTGATTTAAAAGAAATATTATTTATTTAAAAACAAAAAATTAAAAACACTTTTCTATTTTTTGTACAGTTACGTATATAAACACATTCATTATTGATCATTAATTATTGGTTCATTATAGACCACTCCATTATGATTGACTATTTACATATATTTCAGAGTAACAAAAAATATATTTTCATTCCGAAAAGGAGATGTTCTATACACCCGAAACACCAAAAAGCAATATATTTACGCAGTTTAACTGAATTATAACAGATTATCCATAAATGTTGTGTCACACTTTTTTTTGAACCATTCTAATACCCTCCCCTTTCTATGTCACAAAGAGTCTCACTTCACCTCACACCCTCCCCCTTTATCACATGTTACCTTATTTTTTATAATCATTGTTATAAAAAAGCATGGCATCATGCTTCTTGTGACTCCTCCTCGTCATAAACTCATAATTTCACTAACCCCTCATTAACCCCCCCCCCCCCCCCAAGTCGGGACATCATTTTCAAATACAGCCTGATTGGTTGCATCGTCTGTTGATGTTATTTAGGTAAACAACTTTTTTTCGTCAAAAATCAATTCAAATGACTAAAATTGCTAAACTCATCATTAATAAACATAAACTGCTGGTTAATGAGTATTTCGAATCGATCAAAGTGTGTATATAAAGTTCTGTAAACGAAGCTAGTGAGCCCACGTACACACAAGACAAATATACTATCATGTAATATACACATTCACACCCACATTAACGCATAAATAGTTCGATGAATTGAGGTATAGATAGGCAGATAGGCTGATGGATAGAGATATAGAGAGACGAAAAGGTCGGTTGGTAGATATATCCGATACCAAATTAGATAGATAGAAAGTCATATAGGTATACAAATATGAAGATGGATCTGCACATAAAATGAGTATGGGCACGTGGGATGGGAGCACAAAAATAAAGATGGATTTGATTCCCAAATAACCATAAGTTGGATACAAATGATTATTTTCATTTCTGAATGCTAAGGAAATCCACCCCATCAGCAATATTACTTGGTTTCTCGAAGATTTAAAAACGCTGATACGAAGGAACAGATTAAAATGCGCATTACAATTGGAGCCAAAAAAAAAAAAAACTCCTGCTCCTCTTGCGGTAAAAAAATTAGTGAAAAGCTCGTTATAATTTAAAAAATATTAAAATCTCATTTCAACCAAATAAAAACAGATAAAAATACGTAAAGCAAAATTCCTTTTAATAAACGCTTCAAACAGCACCCAAGGTCCAAACTGACTCGTACCAACTTATACGGCTATAAATGCTATAAACTCCAGAGCATAGGAAAGTGGCTGTTTTGCACGTTTGTAAAGTCGTTTTCAAATTCGTGGTCTCTAGTAAAATTTTGTTCTTTAGCTCCAGGATTGTTTGAGTGCAGCCAATGACTTTTTCTAAAATAGAAAACCTTATGCTGCTGTTCTAATTGAGAAAAGTGGAACAAGCTTAATCTGATGCAGAAAAAGAGCTCTTTTGAATAGCATTGATTGTTAAACTATGTAAGAAACATTTCATCCTTTCAATAGCAAATTTATGGGGAATTTTAGCTTAAGCAATTATTTAAAACAGAACAATAGGGAATTTTTAAAAAAAACGCTATGGCACTCAAAGGCGGGAAACACTCATGTGCCACAAACCCCCTCTGCTTGAAGTACTTTTGTCTAAAATTTAAAGCCTATTAAAGCAATGGGGTCCTTTAAATATAGACGCGCCACAGACATCAATTTACAATTTATTTGATATTACTTTTGAAGACATAGAGAATAGAGAAAACATGTTTACTAGTTAGCATATTTAACCCCTTCAGACCTGGTGTCCGGTATACCGGACATCAGCTTTGAACAGCTGCTAATCATTTAATAATTGACTTAATTACTTGATTTTTTTGTAGTTGACAATTTGCAATCTGCTTGTTATTATCTGAGCAAAAGTTTATGCTTTTCAGATTGGCAACATTCCCAAAAATGGATTGAGAAACTGGGATTGGGTTGTTTTTCCAACCATGCACTCTCGCCGAAAAAAACTTGCTTTTTTTCTGAATTTTCTAAAATTGTATGATCTTTTATTCATCATTTCAAATGCTTATTATATGTTTTGTCATTGTTTGGAGAATATTTTACGACAAAGTTTGTGTGATACTTCATATATTTTTTTGCTGAAATATTAATTTCAAAATATGTATCTGGAAAATTGGACACGTCATAACTCTTTTAATTTTTTACTCACAAGCTTGAAATTTTGTTTGTGAGATGCTCTTAGCCATAGTACTTTGTGTACCACATAAAAACATTTTTGGTTAACTATTTCATAATTCCGACTGAAGGGGTTAATGAATATGTTGGGAAGCAAGACTGTCTGACAAGTGTATAACACCAATTTTATTTACGATAGTAGATGGAATCTTCAAATGGATCCCAAATTAACATTATTTAACCTCTCAAAGTTAAATATCCTTCGTTTTATTTTCGTAGCAACCTTAATCAGACCCTTTTTCTGGTGAAATCTGGATGCTTACGCGAATAAGAATTGTTTCCTGCACAATCTCGTTTTCAGAATCAGGCAACCCAAAGTTAATTCAAGGGGATTAGATAAAATGCATTAAACTCTATCTTAGACTTTCACGAAAACCTGGAGATTAGGGGTTTTTTTTCTCTTGTGTGTGTGAGAGACAGAGGGAAAATTGAGTGAAAAAAAATTAATGCAGGAAAAAGTAAAGCTTTTGACAAATGCTTCATTTTTCAAATATTTTTTCTTCTGCTATGTTTAATAAATTCCAAAAATTATATGAAAACGCTCCCAAACCCTTTCAATAAATACATTCGAATAAGTCAGGCACTGCTTCGAACTTTCTTTCAATGACGACGCAATTTTTATTTACATTTACAAGAATATACACTGTTAAAAATTCAGGAAGCTTTTTTGGTAAATGTTACTGTAAAATGTAGCGTCTACAGTACAGAAAATATTTACAGTAAATTGTACCGTTTCTCCCTTGATCCACGACGTAATGCCATCGGTCGGAGTTTTTCGAGACTAGAGAAATTAACGATAAGTTGATTTCTAAATTGAAATTTAAAAATTAACCAATCAAAAAATTTGATTAAAATATTATTTGGATTTATCTCCATAACAACGGCATCATCGGATTGCCGTAAGGTGGCGTTCAAAGTGGGACCAATGTCTCCCGTATTGTGGCAGCTGTAGTATTTAGGAGACTACAGTACATTTAGTATTTAGGAGGCGTTGATCAAACTCGCTGATTCACAGCTGTTAATGACGCAAAAAATGCATTTACAAATTTACACGCCACCATTTTCAATTGAATAATATTCCACTACCTTCTAAAGGCTACATGTGATTATTCATTAACTACAAGGTTAGAGTAACTAATTACGTATTAAGATCGAAATGTCACAAAAAGTCGTTGCGCTTAGCGACATTTCATTATTTTCCGCCAAATTTGGGGCTAAAAGAAGTCGCCAAAAATGATTCTAACTTGTTGATATCTCTTAAATTTCTAGTCAATCCAATTTACGTAATCTTAAATGGTGCACAGCTGACAAAGTCTACATACAGGTAAAGTTTCAAAAACTACTCTAATTTTGAGTGAAAATTATTGGAATAAACCCCAAATTTTGCAACATAAGAATAAATTAAGTACATAAAAACAACAACTATTTTGACGTTGCTGAACAGCATTTATTTTAGATGAAGTGTAATAGATGGAACTCATGAAATGGTTCCGCTTTGTGTATCTATTATTAAGTATTGGAATGAAAAAAGATTTAAAAGTCCTTTTTTTATTTTCCTTACCTTCTGCTTTTTTTCGCACTAATCCTCTCTATGCTTTTCAATGTTACGAAATTTAAAATTCTCCTCCGAACATATTGCTTTTTTTTTCGTGTACTTTTTCTTATGTCTTACTTTAGGAGTACAATTTACCAAAATTGTTTGCGCAGCAGTTGTTATTCTTGATGACATAAGTAAACGTTGTGGGAACGCATTATTTTTTTTTACCTTATGTAAAATCATTTTTTCCAATATAGATATAGCAATACAAAATAGGTTGTATTACCATAGTTTCACCGTAAAGCTAGTTTTTCTCTTATCAACAATTTATTTGAAATAAAAATCATCGATTACGCACAGTTGTAGACTTTATACAATTTTTTCCAGCAACTTTGCGCACATTTATTCCCTGTTTACTGCCAAAGCCACATTGACTCAGTTTAAGTGATAATGAACAGTTCGTACTTGCTTCAGTGTGCTTACGCAGAAACTTTTCTGGTCGTAATATACTATGACTTAAGTCTGGCGCGGAAGAAAGGTCGTCTTTCAGTGGATCCCTGCCCATTGTGGCATCTTGAGGAACGAAAGGGCAGACACCTTGGCCAAAGAGGCTGCAGAGCTGTGCCTCCATCTCCACAACCGGTTCCTCTTAGAAACGCAAAGCGAATTATTGCCGGCAAGATCAGGCATGGTTCAGTTTTTGCTCTCAAGAACATGGCTGAAGGAAAATCCTAGTCTTGCCTTCTGGATAAGGAGCAGCGCTCTCATCTCTCCCTCCTTCCCAGGGCCGAAGAAGTTGCCTGTTTTAGGACTCTCACTGGTCATGACTATTTGCAGGCCCATTTGCACAAAATCAACCTGACCAGTTCACCCATGCTTTGCAACACCTCTCCAATAGCAGGGAAGCATCTGTTTAGCTGTCCCTCCCTTATTGACATTCATTCCAATGACTACTTTCAGGCCCTCACACCTTCTAAGGCCACTTCATTTTTATACTGGACTGCAAGACGCCTTATGTTTGAAAGAACAATGGCGAGCGTAATTTAAAAATACACATATATATTGGCCAAAAATGACAGCAGAAGAAATTCAACAAGTACGAGAATCGTCCTGGTTTATATTTTGAAAAGTTAGGTTCTAAAAATTCATGTTGCCTACTTTTGGAGAAGACGACAGAACAAACTTAAGAAAAGTTTATTTACGGTGACTGAATGATGTCATCATGGAAGGTATTTGGCTAGCATCGAGTCAATCTAAAAAATAAAAACGTGGACACACACACATGGAAATCGAACTTTTTTTTCTAAAAGAGTTTTGCATCTTGCACGTTTAAAAAGAAAATGCAGTTTCATGGCTTGTAAAAAAAAATCTCGAAAGTAACATGTCGCAATGCATTAACAAAAACTCTCATTCTAGCCCCGAAACGTATACTTCCAGCAGTTTTGAAAAGTTGCACCTTATCTTAAAGATATATATTTGTTATTTTATTAAATATATGCTCATACGTGCAGAAAACAGCATTTAAATTTTATTTTAAAAGCAACACATACTTTAGGCTAAACTAATTTATACTTTCATTTTATTTTCTGGGAACTACATATCCCTAAAAATTGTCTTTGTTAAAAATTCATCATTCCTTGTAACAGAACACTACTTTGGAAGTGAATATGTATACCTCTCAATGAAATTCTCAATCGTTAAACTTTTCTATCGCAGAAATATTAACATTACTCTATTAGTCATTCTAAATTATTAATGCAACTGATTTCCAAAGAAAATCTTTCTAAAACAACGTATTTTACGGTTACATAAATTTAGTGTAGCATCATTTATAATTCCGAAGCATTAGGACTGCTTGACTTAACAAACAAAGCTTGCAGCGGAACAATCATTTATATAAGAATTAGGTACTTGCGATGCTTACAGTAAAAGGTTTAAGGAAGAAATGGCGCTCTATACATTTTCGTTTCCTGAACACATCACGTAAAGTTTTCCAGCTTTTGTTCGTAAAATACAATAAATTGAAAAGCTTTGATATGGTTCGGAAACTTTTCGCTTGATAAAGCCCACAAAGTGCTTTATTCCGTTTGTTACAAAGTTTTAATTTGGATATCAACTATTGGAAAAGTGCAAATGTGTTAACGTGCAATTTTGTTTAACGTGTCAAAAGCTGCAGTGAATGCATGGTAAGATTGAAACTTTACTGATCAACTTGGAAAGAAAAAGAGAGAATAAGACAGAATATTTCTTCACCAAAAAAAAAAAAAAAACAGCATAATGCGCATCATATCTGCGTCTATACAAGCGCATGGGATAAACATGCACGTTTTACAGTTTATGAAATCAATGTTTGCTGTGTAAAATGTGCATAACTATTTTGATTTTAATCCTTGTCTGAAAAAAAATCGCAACAATATTACACTTCTTCGTACTCACATTTTCAACTGATCTGCAATGTTGTTACAAATTACATGATTTCATTCTTGAAACTAATATTAATCTAGTTTACATTTAAGTGTCTTTCTTTGAGTAAGCAACATCAGGAAACCAGTAATCTCATTTCTACTAATGCGACTCCAAGCAGTAGTTTTAGAAAAAATGAAACGTATGAGATACTCATGTGATGAATGCAGTTTCTGTAATTGGAAATAAAAATTTGTGTCTTTGTAATTAATAATTAAACGATCACATACGTGTAAGAAGTATATGATACGATTACGTGAAATAAAATATCAAAAGAAAAAAAATCTTGACATAATTATTAATATTACTGCTACTACTACTGCTGCTACAACTTATGCTCTTGAGGTTTCAAACGTAATGAATCCCATCAACATTTGCAGCAAAAAGTTAATTAAAAGATTCAATAGATATATATGACTATCAATAGGATATAGGTTAGTGTAGTATGCTTAGCATTTTAAATCAATTATATCAACAGATCGGTGATAAATATCGGCAGAAATTAATACAGGCAACATATTTCGAAGAGACGAGCAATACATTTCCTTTGGCATGATTTTCCGGTGTTCAAATAAATCCTAACAGCTGATAAATTACATGTACTGTACATTGCAAGCAGTTGTAGCAAGCAAATATTTCATGAAGAATTGGTTCTCTTGAAGAAATATGACTCTATTTCTAATCTATCGGAAACACTTTTGAGCTTTGCCCATCAATTTTGGTTCTCTATATTTTATCATAGCTGATGCTTTTTCCCTCCCTTCAAATAGTATAGTACCTTCTGCGATTTAATTCAACAAAAAAAATTATGCATTACAAAACAAGGGTTTTTTTTTAGTTTCTTTATTATTGTTTAAGTACAAGTGTGCAAATTTTGCAGTATTTTTTGAATTCAATTACTGATTCTAAAGAATAAGGAAATTTATTCACACAGGGTGTCCAGCAAAACGACTCCCTGATTTCAAAATTGTATACCTCGAAAACCAATGACAATTTTGGAACGAAACAAATGGGCAATTCCATGCATGTGTGGAAAAGCGTTGGAAAAATCAAATTACAGCAATGTGCCTGTTTTGCATATTTTTTGGTTTAAAAATGTTAGAAGTTTATTATTTATACTAAGTTTTTGTCTAAAATGTAGTATTTTTAGTTTTGGCAGCACTTTGAAGTTGGAGATGGAATATTTAACTTTTATGTAAAGAAAATGATCAATCTTTGAACGTTGGTAAGTTTCAATTTTTTTCTTTAGATAACTGTTTTAAAGGAAGAATATTGATAATTACACTTTAATTCAACATTGTGAATTGCTAAAACGAATGTTTTCACTTAAATTAAGTGATTTATGTAAACTTCAAAAATGCACAGTTCCATATAACGTAAGTTACCAAAAACATGTTAAAGTTCATGTTGTGCATAAAGAAAGGGCAATGCAATGTTGGCAATGCTATATCTTCTATCTTATAAGTGTGTGTTAAGCAAATAGTTAAAGTTTTTTTTAAATATTGTTTATTTAATTTTTTGTACTACAATCAAAACGTGTAACGTAAGTTACCCACATATGCAGGTAATGTAAGTTACCTAAGTAGAACTTAAATACTTGTGTTTATAAAGAAAGTAAATTGTGAAATAAACCTATGTGGTTAGTAGGAGTAATTTATTCAAGAATTCTTTTAAATGTACTGTATTTACTTAATTTAAATTAATCATATTTCTTAAAATGTCTATTTGTTAAAAAAGATTACAATACACCTTTATTATAAATTATATGTTTATTTTTGGCTTTTAAGATATTAATTATCTCTAAACAATGTCACTGCATGAATATTTAAGAGGTAATTTACTATAAATTATTCAAAAATGACTTCTGTTATGCTTTAAAGTTTCGAAATATGTTTTGGGAAAAACAAGTATAAAAGTATTTTATCTCTTACAGGTGAAATATATTTCATTCTGCATTAAAATGCCACTGAACTCTGCAGGAAGATGCGCTGTAAAAGGGGTATGTGAAAAGTCATGTGGATATTACAGATTTATAAATAAAAGTCACCCTTGATGGTATTGAAATATGTTTGAAAAAGCAAAATTTAACAAAACTATTTTCCGAAGATCCGCACATTGACAATCAGCATTTAAGAACTAGAAATGGACAAACTGTGGGGTTTCATTTAGTTAAGTATTTTAAGGAACAAGAAGAAAAAACAGAGATAAAAGCCGGTGAATGGCGTGTGATGAAGTACGAAAATACATTGTATTCTTGAGTTGTGACGATTATTGAAGAAGCAAGTTTCAGTGAAAGTAATGGCTGCTGTTGGAACCTATTATAAATCTTCAGAAATGACGGATGAAATTTATATTATGAGAAAGAAAACGTGATTCGAAAAATTAAACTTACCTGAACTTGTTAATAACAGTGACCAGTTTGCATTTAAAAGTCTTATGTTATGTAATATTTTTGATTGGTCATTAAATTTGGTATTAAATTTCTATAAATTCGACTCATAATTGTTAATTTTTAACATTTTTATCTAAACTAAGCTGTAATTTTCATTCATTAATTTTTGTAATAAATATTTGCTTGTATGTAAATTTTGTAACGTAAGTTACTGTAACGTAAGTTACCCAGTCAAAAATTCCAATAATTCTCAATTTTTGAAATAAATTTTTAAATTTATGAAAATAAATTCCTAAGCATTATAAGGAACTGATCAATTATACTTTAAACGAGAAAACAGCTGTAATAGAGCAGAAATTTGCCTTAGAACCAATTTTCATATTATGTCATTCCCTTTTTGTGTAACGTAAGTTACTGTCTTATTTTTGACTGCTAAATTTTGTAAAATTTTAATGCATCGAATATTTTTGCATTTTAGTTTTTCTTTAGACAGGCATTTTTATAGAATACTTTTATTCAAGGTTTGTATAACAATATTTGTCTGTACTGAGTTGCTAAATGCCTAAGCGTTGGTCAAAATGTAACGAAAGTTACCGTGGAATTGCCCAAATGGCATGTTTATTGTGAAAAACGTAAAAATCAGGTGCAGAATTTTGAAAAATTAGTAACAAAAGGTGCTTACAGGTGACGCTGGAGACTGTAATTGTAACAGGAGTACTCAAAAATAGTGTTGTGGAGGCTGGAGCGATCATTTCCAGTATTAAAGGGGGGTTTAAGCACACTATACTTTGAGCAACAAGGGTTATGGCACTGAAATTTCACAGGATATGCAAAAGTCCTATGTATACTGTTTTTGGAAACTTCTCCTTGTTGCCATAGGACTGGAATTCCTCTGAAAAACTATTCCTGTTGTTCAATTGTGTGTTTAAACCTCCTTTAACGCTTCAACGCTAAAAAGGATCGCTTCAGCTCTCACAACAGTATTTTTAGGTACTCGTATTGCAATTACAGCGTTCAGCAAAACCTGTGTTGGCACTTTTTGTAACTATTTTTTTCAAAATAATGCACATGGCTTTACGGCTTTCACAATAAACATAGTTTGCTTCATTCCAAAATTGTTATTTGTTTTCGAGATATTCAATTTTTAAATCATTGTTTTTTCTAAATACGCCATCCCTTTGTACCTATTCAACAGAGTTAAATTTGAAAAATTATGGGATGACGTAAGTGAAAATTTAGCCCACATGGGTAAACATTTAATTTTGGTATATGCAGGAGAAAAATATTTTTTGGCTCAATAAGAAAAAAAATACATAAAAAGTAAAAACTTCTTTACATAATGGTTATGAAAGAAAATCCAAAGAATAAATACAAAAGTATATAAATAAATAATAAAAATAAATAAAAATTATTAAAAAATATTGAATACAACTTTTTTAAAAAAACATAAAATGGAAGTAATATTTCATTTTTAAACGAATACATAAGTAAATAAAACAGAGAGATTAAAATGTGCAGTTAGTAATGTAAAAAAAAAAACTCGTGGTTGAAATCATTGAGTCCTTTGCTGGACACACTGTAAAAAGTATCAGCTTAAATTGATACTCTACAGTTTGCACGTATGAACATTTCATTTCATAAGCTCTTTGAAAATAAGAGCACTTAGAAGATATCAAAATTTCTGTACACCTCTCTCTAATAGGTTTTACGAAACCTACATGAAGTGCATCATAGCGCACATTTTGAGATAAAGAGTAAACTGGCCAGGAAATGAATACTTAAAAGCAATTTCATTTTAGAAAATTTATTCCATCATTAAAAACAGTAGTTGGCTCAGAAAAACAATCGAATCTTCTTAATTGTTTTTTATTACTATTTCTTAATTAGCTGATCCATGCGAAGCATTCACATTGAACAGAAAAAAATGCAAACATCCGTTTTTTAAAGTAATTTCCTGAACAACAGAAAAATGTGAATTGTTTGTTTATTTTCACTGATGGCGGTAAAAAAATCTTTAAAATGCTACCTTACTTTTGAAGTTTGATGAAGTGTTACTTAAATTATGGCATACTCACCAAAAAAAATCCTTAACTCAATCTAACAAAAAAAAGTTAATTTTAAATAATACAATTTGATTTCTCGAGTAACTGAAATTTTGGTCAACATCGAAAAATTAACAAGAAGAATAAAAGTTAACTTAAATTTAATAAAATATAAAAAAACTTTTTTAATTTAAAGACTATTTCTGTCTGCTCATTCGTACTGAAAAGTATGAAATAAACGGTGAAAATGCGCTTTGGGTCCCTGTTTGGCGCATTTTCAAAGAGTCGCCAACTGGCGCGTTTTTCCTTGTTGTCGCGCGAATTGAAAGCTCCGAGAGAAATTACGCAAAAATTGGCGACTTTTTGAAAATGCGCCAAGCAGGGACCCAAAGCGCATTTTCACCGTTTATTTCATACTTTTCAGTACGAATGAGCAGACACAAATAGTCTTTAAATTAAAAAAGTTTTTTTATATCTTATTTCAAAGTTTTTTCGTTTTAAAATTTATTTAGAATTGCGTGAAGACAAACGTCGTTAAAAGTGCTATTCACTAACACTTTATTTTCTATTCATGAGAATATTTCGTTTCCGATTTTGTTAATTTATCAACTTACTTTGAGTCAAACGCCATCAAGCGTAATGTTCAATTTGAAGAACAACCAATGCATTTTCTATATCCCTTATTAGCCTTTTTTAATAAGTTACCTAAGCAAATTTTTGAACTGGCCTAATATGTTGATTGTTAGCTAATCTCATTCGTTTCATTTCTTCTTCAGCTTTAATATTGCAAGGTTTATCTCCAACAATTTCAGTCGGATTTAAAGCTTCCAGTCGTATTCCTGCTAATAATTGTACTCGACTCAACTCCACTATAAAGCGGAAGTGCGTTAAAGTTCACGCGTGGATTTAACTCTGCAACCGGAAGCAAAACGTGAAAACCATGACAGAAGCAAGTACAGAAAAAGTCTTTAAAAAATTAAACAACATTCAAACCGCCTTCGAAACTCCGGCATTAAGCAGACTTTCATTTATGAAGGGATCTTGTCATTAATTTTTGCCAGAAGTATATGGCACAGTATATAGCATATGGCAAGTGCTCGTCACTTTCCACAACAATTAAGATCATCTCTGCAACATGCATTTTAACTCTAAAAACAATGAAGAGGTGAGACAAAGAGAAGACAACCACGAGAAGTCAAAAACGAAATGCCAAATAGCATACGCCATCTTACGGTACATTTAATGTAAATATGAGTAGTTTTAGGGTACTGAACGTTATAAATTCCCTTCTAATCTCTTTATTTAAAAAAAAGGTTTTTTCCTACTACGTAGCATTCCCATTCTTGCTTTGGCTTCCTGTTCTGTTTTGCTACACCATATCGTTGAAATAAATTTGTTGGTTACTTTAAATCAAAACTCAATTTTTTGAAGTAAGTATCATAAGTTTTTCTTTTTTTTGCATAATTAAATTGCAAGCAGGGATGGAAAAAAAAATTCGAACACATTAGCTCGAGTTATATTTTTGTCACTTACACTTGCTATACTACAGAAAGTATTTTCCAAACAGTATGTAGCAAATATTTACGACTTCAAAACGGTTAAACTTTAGTGCACGAAAGTTTAACATTTCGATTACAACTGAAATGAATTACTATATACAACGAATTTTAATTATCAGCGTATTACAAATCCATTTTAACCAGCTTCCAAATCAAATTGTGAAGATTGAAATTTGGCTAAACAGATTCACAACGATTGAAATTGCCTAGCTCTGAATAACTAATTGTGCTTCAACAAACCTCCATGGGTGAGTCTCCAATGAGTGAATAGCATATTTTGAAGTTTGAATTAAATCTTTAATTATTTATAATTGCCTGAAATTATAATAGTTCAAACTTCAAGTAAATCTACATTCTATATAATTAATTCGGCTTTATCAACTTCCAAGAGTAAATGATTACTCTGTTACAAATAGTAACAGAATGGACATTTTTCCTTTTTTTTCATCAGCAGTCAATTACACTTAGTTACTTATCTCTAAATAAGTGTACCAGTTCTAAGATATTTATTCCATAAAAATGATTATTAGCTAAAATTAATAAGAAGTTGCTGAAAATAGAATAAATAGCTTCCAAATTATCAAGTGTTTTTGTTGTAAAAGGGTTTTTGGAATGTCGCTCAAATTTATCTGACTCAATATTACCCAATATAATATTGTTTTTTTATATATGTATTTATCCGTGTTAATTTTATTACAGAAAAAGAAGCTTTAGAAACTCAGTGCCGTATAACAGCAGTAAATTTGACATACTACAGGGCGAGCCCAAAAGACGGTTCCTATTGCAAAAATTCATACTTCCGAAACTGCTACACAAATGTATTACATGATAAAGTGATACATAATCGTGAAAAGTAATACATCAAGTTTTTTTTTTTTTCATCTACAAACGTTTGGTGGGTGAGCTTTTTGCTACACGACAAACTTTTAGGTCGGAATTCAGGTGAAACGCTGCATCTGCAAAAGTGCGTTGCACACTGCATCTGCAAAAGTGCGTTTGCGCAAGCGCCGAATTGGCGCTTTTGCGCAAACAACGTTTCACAAAAATCCGAAAACACAAAAATTTGCGTGTGCAACGCACTTTTGCAGATGCAGCGTTTCACCTGAATTCCACCCTTAATATACATTCAAGTTCGATGTTGGTGTTGTCTTGTGCCTGCTAGACTGCGATTTAGGACACAACAACACATTCACACGAAGAAAAGACAGGAGAGAGAAATTAAGTCTATGCCCGAGCCGAAATTTGAGCCCAGAATCTCCCCATCCGCAGTAGTTAGCTAACTTGAGGAAAATCATTACATGAGTAACATATTAAACAAATTAAAAACAACTTTAAATTAAGAAAATGAGGTTTAAAATGGATTTGTCTTGTACTTACGGCTTTTAGCACAATTTTGTTTGAAAACTTTTCACAGCCATTGCATTTTTGGTTATGAGTAAAAAAATTTTGGTACAACTATCCGAACAAGTCTCACGCACTCTAATGTGGGGAATATCACCCTATTGAGTAATCATTGGGCAAATAATACTCTATTCAGGTAAGGCGTGTAAGCTTTTGGGCTATTCCACGATCACGTGTAGGACAATCACACTGAATTTTCCCGAACATTTATGTATGTATACGAATAATTTATAGCTCGAAGTTAAAAATTTGCAAATCTGGGGAAAGCTCTTGACTTGCGTGATTTTTTAAGCTTTTTTTCTTTCTTAATACCCTTTTTAATTGGCTTTTTTCAATCACGTAGTGCTATCACGTGTGGGACAAGCTTTTGGACATCAGTTTTCACTCTTCCATGTATTAGCAAAAATTCCTGCGAATCTGTTGTACTCTTGGAGCTGAAAATTTTTAGGCATGCAAAATGGATCCCTACAAATAATGTTTTGCAGTATTAGCTCTTGAAATAAATTTTAACTGGTCTTACAACTGATTTAGTAACGGTCACGTGTGAGACGTATAAATCACGTGTTGAACATCGTGCGATTTTCTCACTTTCAAAAGAATGAAAACAGTTACAAATTAATATGAAAAACATACTTTATTGTATAAATCAGAAAATATCTACTTTGATACGAAAAAATCATGTGTAAAAATGAAAATTAACTTTTATAAATAAAAATTTCACTAAGTAAACTGCTTAGAGATTTTAACAAAATAAAGGATGCAAACTAAAATGTCAGCAAGTGTTAGGTTGATATTCATTAAGAACTAAATATAAGTAGTTTTAAATGTCCGAAAATGTATATGGGCGATTCTCTGTAAACTGGTAATTCGCTATCCGGACCGAGTATTTTAAAAATAATAAAGTGTAATAAAGTAATTATTGCTCTTAATACAAGTAAAGCATTAATACTTTGTGACCCAATTGCATTTGGAGCGGTAACTATTTAATTTTTTTTTTTCTAGAAATTATCTAAGCGCCAAAAACACAGTCCCCTGGCTGTCCCAATCCCATAGTCTAACTGTTAAAGATAGTATTTCAAAATACCTATTAACACTACATTAATTTGGCAATTAATATCTAAAAAAAAATAATGAAGCTATATTTTTCTTATGAAATAAGGTGTAATTACAAATTTCTAAAACTTAAAATTGTCATGTCAATTCTGTCCGGAGTTTTTTTAAACAGTCCCCTGCAACAAAATCAAAGCTGTAATACGAAAAATCTATAACTTTTGCAAATTATTTTTGGCATGAAGTTTAAAGTAATCAGTGTGAATTTGCCGAAATCGCCGAGAACGGTGTTGAAACGCTACTTTGCTTAGTTTGAGAGCCACATTTGTGATGAAATTATGCATCAGGGTCGTTGCGAAAACAGTCGTCTGGGAAGTGATTTTATTAATGTCAATTAATTAAATTATAAAACATACTAGTTATTATGTTCACGATTTGTGCCTAAATTTATAGGTAGTCTCGTAACTAATTATGTTCCTATAGTTTTGCAGATATTACGCAACAAAGAGCAAAAACACAGTCACCTGGCACAGTCCCCTGCCTAGTTATACTAGGAAGGGGACTTACTCCCTATCATGATTTATCAGAAAAACACAAACTTCAATTGGCCCTCTTTCAAACCAAAGTAATAGATTCATTTTCTGAGCAATAGTATTATAATTATACGAACATTTCAAAAAACCATGCCCGGGCAGATTTCGTGTGAAAAATGACGAGTTTACAGAGAATCGCCCATATAAGCCTCTCCTTTTCGAACAAATTGGGGGAGAAATAATTTTAAGGATATCCTTTCTTTGAGAACAAGTTTATTTTCGTTCTTTAGGTCATTTAAAACATCCTGGAAGTTTTGACGCCTCCATCATATTTATGAAACAAGAGTCGCGTTCAATACTTTTGACTATTTCCCCTGGACATGCCTTCCCTTCACACTCCCTCACCTGTTTTGATGTCATTTGTTGTCGCTTCATCTTTCTTAAAGCAGAAATTTTTTTGTTCTCATCTTTTTGAAAGTTAGGGTTTTCTTTTTTCAATTTTTCCCTTAATTTTTTCATCCAAATTGCACTTTTTGAAGACATCTTTATGGTATAAAACCAAAATTCAAATTTAAATGCGAGAACTAAAAAAATATTTAAACAAAGTCTGATTTTAAAAAGTCAATATTGAAAAGATAGTTATCCCCGTTTTTACAGCACTTATCTGTACAAAATGCTTGAAAGATTGCTAAGTTTTACATTTATTTTAATGTTTGTAGAGTGAAACCATTCTTCATTTGTACCTGTAAATTACTAATATTTTTTAGAATATTTTTAAAAAAAATTATAATAAGAATATTTATTACATACGCAGATCAATATACCGTCAAGTTTGTAACCCCCTTTTTTAAAGTACATTCTACTTACTAAACGAAAGATTACACATAGAAACAACAGTAATACTTATGAATTTTTGTTCAGAACAACATTTTCTTAAAATGTCCAGAACGCGGCATCACGTGTGGGACACTTTTAATTACTTCATAACTGTTTAAAAAATTGAAATTATTACAGACCGCTTTCAGAAATATTTATACCTGTTGAGGTTACTTGCAAGCCGTAATCATTTTAAAATTTAGCGCCTAGTTTAGTAGCAATTTAAAAATATACAAGTTTTCGATCACGTGTGTGACATGAAATTGCGTTAACTTTAACTCGTAATAAATATAATTTGAACTGCAGTAGAATCCTTAAATAAGGTATAAAATGAAAAAGGCACTCACCCTCTTTTAACGTAAAAAAGCAGAACTGTCCTTACTTTATATAGAAGCAAAGTAAACCAACTTTGAAATCAGCATGTTCTTACGATGCAACATTTAGTCGGTGTCAGCCATCTTTGAAACCCTATTGCCACTCAAAAAGCGAAATTACTGAAAAATTATTCCTAGATCCATACGATTTGAAGTTTCAAGAATAAACTTAGTATATTTTACCCTTTCAAAAATGAAATTTTTTCTGACTGTGAAATGTCCCGTTTTCCGTGAAATGGCCCTTTTGGTGAGTGGTTTTTGCCAGAACCCCTAGTGATCAAACAGAAAAACCACGTAACTTCGATCAACGGGAAAAGCCTCTTATAAAGTCTTGTAACTGTTCTATCAGAAAATCAATCGAACAATAGAACGGTCATTGTGGTCATTGTTTATATTAAATTTCCTGAAAGTGCAACATTAGATCATTTGCTAAATAATGACACTTCCCTTTAGGCTTATTAACCGACTTCATTTTAAAATTGAACTTATCGGCAGGAGTCAGAGTTTTAAGGGTATGAAACAGCGTACAGAAAAGTACTGTTGGGTAGACCAGGGCACGCTTACGCGGATTGTTTTCAATGAATTTTCTAATTAAAAAAATTAGTTCAATACCGTAGGTTCGTAGCAGTCTCACTGACCCAGTCTCACTTACAGAATAGGCATTTTTCATTATTTTGACATCTAATTTAGTTATGTCAGTTCTTTGAACATAATGTTTTACCCTTAGGTAAGACATTATGTTCAAAGGAAAAATAAAATACAGAACATTAAAACAAGAAGTTCTGTCAAGAACTAAACGAGCCTACTTTCCCGTACATCGAAATCGGCATTGTAGCATCTGATCAATATTCTCTTGATTATCTGAAACTGAAAATTATGTCAAACATACCTCTATAGCACTTAAAGCTGATTTCTAAAAGCAAAATATACCCCTCTCATCAGATGAAATAGACACGTAAAAATTAAATAAACGAGTCAATTAAGTTTTGTCGCACCTTTTAAAGAATGTAACTGTTATAGTTCTTCCGTAGAAAAATTCCACAATCGTTTTCAAAAGAAAAAAAAATAAACAAATAAAATAAAAGTACAAAGAACTTCAAAACACATTTTATCAAAGAAAGAAAAAAAAAACTCGTTCGTTAATAAAATGTCTTGAATTTCATTTTTAATCCGTTGCCAGTTGTTAAATATAAATAAAGAATAAAATGCTCTCGTGAATGAAAAATTTTTGTTAACAAAAAAAAAAAAATATCGTCTGCCAAAAAAAAAAATCATAATAATAATAAATTAAACAAAACAAATAAATAAATAAACAAAAAATCGTCTGCCCAGTCAGTCATTTTTTTCTGAGCCTGCATTTCCGCCATGTCTGCGGAGTCGGAGTCGGAATCAGAGTCCTCACAGAAGATTATTCAGAAAAGTACTTTACAATACATT
Source organism: Uloborus plumipes (assembly GCA_038373865.1). Taxonomy (NCBI): domain Eukaryota; kingdom Metazoa; phylum Arthropoda; class Arachnida; order Araneae; family Uloboridae; genus Uloborus; species Uloborus plumipes. Next base: position 4,056 of record JAXGGA010004644.1, on the reverse strand, counting down.
ATTTATCAAAACCATTTTCTTACAAAGTTAGTTTGAAGGAAATCCGCCTTGAAGTTCAGAATCAACATTCAATTTAAATTTCTCCGTAGGCGCTCATGTTAAAATTTTTTCTGAACGGTTCATCATTGAACGAAAAATTGTTCAAATTGAAAAGTGAAATATGGGAAGGAGCCTCTCCGAGATCTTTCGAACAAAAAAAAGTTTATTCAATTCCGACGGTTCACTTAAAAGTTATTAGGTGGGGAAAGGTTGTTTGAACGGTTCAATGTTGAACGAAAAAAATGTTCAAATTGAAAATTTAAATACGGTAATGAAGCATCCTTGCCGAGATCTTTCGAACAAAAAAAAGTTTGTTTAAATCGGACTGTTCACTCAAAAGTTATTAGGTGTGAGAGCTTTTTTGAACGGTTCAATGTTGAACGAAAAAATTGTTCAAATCAAAAATGTAGGTACGGGAATGAAGTATCCTTGAAAAGATCTTTCGAACAAAAAAAAGTTTGTTCAAATCGGACTGTTCATTCAAAAGTTAGTATCGCGGGACCGGTTATTTGAACGGCTCAAAGTTGAACCAAAAATTGTTCAAATCAAAAAATCAAATATGGGAATGAGCTGTACTCGCCGAGATCTTTCCAACAAAAAAAAGTTTGTCCAAATCGGAATGTTCATTCAAAAGTTATTAGGGGGGGACAGACAGACCGACCGACCGACCGACAGACAGACACACAAATTCCCCATCTCAATACCCTACTTTCAAATTTTTAATTTTTCGATATTTATTTCATTTTTTTGTTTCTTTTTGACTTTTTTTACTTGGCGATAGTTTTTTTACTTGGCGATATTTTTTGGACTTGGCGACATTTTTTAGATGCATTAAGCCAATTTTAATGCTTTTTTCGTTTCTTTTATTTTTAACGGGAAAGTAGGCTAAAAAAGAATTTTATAAACTAAAAAAATTGTATTAAATAAAAAACATTTGTAATGGGCAGCCTAATCTATAAAATTAAAGCCAAATAGGCGTGAAAATATAACTATGATTGTTAAGCTACTAGAAACGAATCTCTTACTCAATTAAACTTTGAATGATGATTTGCAAAACTAAAAAGCCTGAAAAGGCCAAAGGGTTTGACAGAGTACGGTGCAAAAAAGCTTCCGGGGCATGTTTACGCAATAAGAACTTGCATAAACGTGCCCTGTCGCCTCGTTCGGATTTATTTTTAACTTGCAACGAAATTCAATAACATTTTTGTTGCTCTGCAGTGTATCGCTTGCCATATCTTCTGGAGTTCTTCTCTTTCAGTTAACTCAAAATGCTGAATGGTTGAGACTATTTATATGAGACATCAAGATTCAAACTATTCAGAATCATTAACATTCACATTTCAGTTGAAATTTGAATTGAAAGGTTGACTAAAGTTAATAGAGTTTCACTCAAAACGTATTTATAACAATACATTATATGCAAATGTCACGAAAAGAAAAAAAGCGAAATGCTTTATTTATTGTCAACTGCAAAAGAGCATCTGGATTGGTTTTACAAAACCTGTAGTCATAAATTTGAAGAAGAATTATTTAAACTATTTCGTCTGCTCGAAATAAATTTTGCCCTTTATTTAATAGTGCATTTGACAGAATCACATACAATGCCTTTTTGGGATCAGCCTTCGTGAATTTATTTGCACGACAATGTCCAGGGGGAATCAATTTACGCGGTATAAGAAGATAAAGCGAATGCTTTTAGAGAAATGGAGAAATATGACCATTTGATTCCGAACGAATACACATCTGCCTTATTTATACAGCAAATGATCCCTATTTTTATGGTTTGCAGAAGGAACAGACATTTCATGAAATGTGGATTTACAAAAACACTTTATTTACCTATTGTAGAATATTTGGATAAATGGGTTATTCATGCACTAAACTTAATCTTGTTTTGCTGAAAGTTAAAAAAAAAATGACGGAATAAGCGACCTACATATACTTATATAACTATTAATTTAAATTTACCTATCACCACCGTCTATATAGTGGTGTGGTTTTACCCGAATATAGTGACTGAAGGGGAAAGAACATTCCACTATCTGTCAATTGCCCGCTGGGAAAGTGTAGAGCAGGGTAGGCTTGAGCATTCTTTGACACAATTTTGAAATTTAGACACATCTGTTTTGTTATACACCGAAACATTAACAAAGGAATAACATTAAGTAAAAACGAATGCAATATTTTAAATGAGAACAAATGGAAAGCCAAGAAAAGTCCTTTTGAAAAATAGTCAAGATGCTATTCTATAAAATAAGATTTTTTTTCTATACATTTATATATAGAGAGAACAATGAGCGAAAAGTGCTATTTTCTTTCATTTTCGACTCAGTTATCGTGTAGCTTTTCACCCCTTTTCAGATTAGACTCGAAGTTGGCCACATGGTGCATGCTGGTGCCTCAACTCCTGAGAAATTCGCCGGCCTATGCTCCTTCGAGTGGTGGCACCCATGAAAACCAACACAAAGTTGATGTATAATGCCCCCCTCCCCTAACTTTTACCACATTTTGATGCTATATTATTTGATATAATTTAATGTGCACAAGATATCAGACATACTACGAACGTGGCCCGCTAATGAGTTTCATGTTTGATTCAGTTGAGTCTTCATTAAAAATTATCATTATCATTATTATTCCTGTTTCATATCAAAAACGTTTTATCACAATGGATTTCCTGTTTAATCATTTTGGCCAAATCGCTGTAAATTTGAGCAAAAATTTGAAGATTTTTCTCAATTTCTTCAGAATCCCTTTATAAAGCCTTATGTCAATTAAAACTAATGAAGTAGAGAAAATTACAACTTTAAGGAGGCACAAATGATCAGGGATACTGCAGACACGTGTTTTGGCGTTACAAGGAATGCCTTTTTCATTCCCAAAAATCAAGATCTGATGGGTTGGGGCATTCTTGGACAATTTGAAAAAAACTAATGAAGCCTGAAAAATTACGAACCTATCGGTTCCTGCTTTGACTTTTAGTTCATTGGCGTTCAAGAGAAAGAAGCAGAACATAGAAAGATACTTAGTTTTTAATATAAGTAGATTGTTTAATAGTCAACGTTAGACGAAAAAAGAACAGTTGAAGTGTTTAGAAAAAATGTAAATGTTGTTTTTACCTCGCCCCTTTTGAACAGATGTTTTTTTTTTCTTTAGCATAAAAAGTGAAGAATTTGGCTCATTTACTTAATTTCAGAATTTAGTTATTTAAAATAAAAGTAGTGAAAAAAAGAGACAGCAAATTTCTTCAATCTTTTAAAAAAGCACAGCCTATTCATACTTTAAATATGCTTTCCGTTTTCAACTCCTTAAAAAAGAGAAGTTAGACCCGAAAAATCGACGCCAACAGGAAGAGACCAACTGTATTTGCATTCGCGAAGGAGCTAAATTTTAAACTCAAGATAAACTCATTTCACCGATAGAACTCAATAACTTAGAACAATCATCAAAAGCAAAATATTCACAGAAACGAACTCACCAGTTCCTTTTAACTAGGCCAAAATTCTCAACATTCTCTCCTGACAAGCAGAAACAAATGGTGGAACGAAGAGACAAAATCCTCAACAGAATTCATGTAAACGAAAGGGTAATGCATTCACTTTGATTAAAAGCTTTTGTCGTGCATATTACAAACAAGACGTTGGTAAACAACGTGACAGGCTTTATGCAAATCTGGACTCCGCCTGTTCCATAGTTTATTCATTCCAATTCTAAAAGAACATTTCTCGCATTTTGTGGTGAATGAAAGGTTGAATTTTAAATCCTCCAGTAAATTCTAATTTCGGGAGAAGGCATGTTTGAAACAAAGTTGAACTAATCAAAGACGTAATTAGTGAACAAAACAATTAGTTTGAAAGTTTTGCTATAGCAATTCGTTTAGTGGCATCTCTAGTACAGGATTTTTTTAACTTTTAGAAACCTTCTTCTTAACAGTAAAATCAAAAAAGTCAATATAGAACAATTTTTCAAAAAAAAAAAGAAGAAGAAGAAGAGAGAAAGAAAGGAAGAACGTAAAAG
>JAXGGA010004643.1:0-86084 GCA_038373865.1 Uloborus plumipes | reverse complement strand
TGAAAATGTATTTTAAAGGACTGTTAAAAAAAAGGATTGCCTGCGGACACGTCACGCGTACCAAGCGTCCACACAGTCCACTTGGCGACGGAAATCAGCCTTGCTTGGCAGACCATCTCGACTACCCCTACCCCACCCCTCAGCATTAGGCCACTTCCTCCACGAATCGCGACCGACAGCTCTCTCTCCGCCGTGTGTAGAGCAGACGATCTTTTTTCCCGCGGGCCGCCCCCTTCCGTATCCGAGCTCTTTCTCTCTCTCTGCACTTGCTCGTCGTTGCTTGCAGTCGGAGAAAGTCGGCTGAGTGTATATTGTTGCCATTAGTGAGAATAAAAATAAATAAAATAGGGGGCATGTGACGACGGATGAGGGACCGTGGTGACTACGAAGAGCAGTGGGCTGACGATTCCTCCGTCCCCAAAGATATGTTGTGTTTCCAAACAAAAATGGTGGATTTAGAGGGCTGCAAACCATTCACTCCGGTAAGAATATAAATATGCATTTTTATTTGTTAATTGTGGTAATTATGAATTACAATGCAAAAAATGAATGTTGTTTTTACAGTATAATACAGCTAATTTTATAGTTAAAAACTGTAAAACTTGCTAATTTAACAGTAATAAACTGTAAAATTGCTAGTTTTACACTAACGAACTGTAAAATTGATAATCTAAGTTTATTACCGCGAATTTTACAGTTTTAAACCAGAACCTCTGCTGCCAGTATTATACTGTTATTTTTACACTAACTTTACAGTAAGAATTGGTAATTTTACAGTTTATTACTGTGTATTTTGCAGTATTAAATTGGAACCTCGTCTGCCAGTATTATACTGTAAAAACAATAGTTCATTTTTGAAGTGTATTATTATTTTAACTAATTTTGCACGAAAGCAAATAGTGTAATGTGCGTTGAAAGACTAAATTTTAATGTAATTTTCATAAATGCAGCCTGTTCAATTATACTAGCCTGTTATTTTTGGATTTTTTTTTTTTTTGTATTTACTATCGTTAATGAACTTGAAAAATTAAATAAGGTGAAGTTCCATAAATCTAACATTTTCAAAGCATTATAAAATTTCTAAAATAATTTAGAAATTTATTTAAAAAAAAAATTAGAATAAGAGTTTCTTTTTTCTTAAGAAAGAAAGACTCTACGGTAATCATTTTAGAAAAATGGCAATACTTTAAATATTTGCTTTATTTAAATAGCTAAGTCACTATACATATCCATATTGCAAAGTTATGATATAACTCAGAAAAACTGATGGCAGCAAGAGAAATATAGTTTCACAAGTTCTATTCAACACTTTAACTCTTTTGTGTTTCATTTTATATTTATTATGAACGAATTTAATAAAAAATAACGTTTTTTAATAAAAAATAACACACGAAAGAATTTTCCTTATTATTTTTATAGTTTTTTCTGTATTTGCGTTATTTTAATTTTTTACGCGTTTTTCTGAATTTCAAGAATGCATTTTTTTTTACGTTTTTGTACATCTTTTCCCAGAACTCATGCATTCTTTTCATCAAAGAAGTTTTTCTTACTGAAGTTATAAATATAATTATTACATAAATCTTATGTATATATGCATACGTTTAATTTTTCATTCTGTAGTGTTATTAACGCATCGCTTCACACTTTATTTTTAAAAAATAAATGAATAGATAATGTAGATGTTGTTATTGAAATAAATGTTAAACTAATTGCCTTTTTTTCTAAGACATAATTTTGACGTTAAAAACAATTGATAATGATAAATAAATAAAATGAATGCACAACAAAATCAGAAGTAAAAATATAAACCTTTAATTTCGCTTCAAAATTAATTTGGACAATGCATTAAGCGTGCTTCTGGAAAAAAATGCATATCATAGGGTTACGGTTTTTGAAAATACTTCTTGTCTTTATAATTTGTTTTCAGAAATTTTTTCGTTTCCGAATTGTTTACACTCTTCTAATTTGATAAATGTTTATTATTTTGGATAACTTCATTAAAAAGGTATGATGGCTTCAAAAAATCTTATTTTTTTATTCATCTCTTGTTGAAGAATTATAATTTGTTTTTCTCTTCCTTTCGGATGAAATTGTGTTTCAGATAATAATTTTTTTTTTTTTATTTATGGTGACGAAGATTCTTATCTTCCCTAATTGCAAAGTACATATAAAAATTCGTGTGGTTTATTTCAAAAAGGAAGACTTTTGGATTTCGCGTGGGCTTAAAGAATAAATAAGCAAAATAAATAAATAAATAAAAAGTACAAATGTGCTTTTTGGGTTTGTTTTTTAAATGGGGCAACAGATTCCCCGTTTGTTTACTTCCATACATTTTCTTCATCAGTTGACGCTTTAGGTCGTGAAAATTCATTAATTAATATCATTTCCCTGAGCAGAGTAAATATTAATATGGTGTGTGAAATGTTTATATTTAGAAGTTAGTCTGATTTTGTGTATATGTGCTTACACTGTAAAAAATGAATGTTGTTTTTACAGTAATACAGCTAATTTTATAGTAATGAACTGTAAAATTTCTAATTGTGCTGTTTATTACCGTGCATTTTAGTTTTAAACTGGAACTCCTGCTGCCAGTATTATACTGTTGTTTTTACACTATATAAATGCAGTTAAATTTTGCATTAATAAACTGTAAAATTTCTAATTTTACTGTTTATTACCGTGCATTTTACAGTTTTAAACTGGAACTCCTGCTGCCAGTATTATACTGTTGTTTTTACACTATAATGCAGTTAAATTTTGCATTAATAAACTGTAAAATTTCTAATTTTACTGTTTATTACCGTGCATTTTACAGTTTTAAACTGGAACTCCTGCTGCCAGTATTATACTGTTGTTTTTACACTATAATGCAGTTAAATTTTGCATTAATAAACTGTAAAATTTCTAATTTTACTGTTTATTACCGTGCATTTTACAGTTTTAAACTGGAACTCCTGCTGCCAGTATTATACTGTTGTTTTTACACTATAATGCAGTTAAATTTTGCATTAATAAACTGTAAAATTTCTAATTTTACTGTTTATTACCGTGCATTTTACAGTTTTAAACTGGAACTCCTGCTGCCAGTATTATACTGTTGTTTTTACACTATAATGCAGTTAAATTTTGCATTAATAAACTGTAAAATTTCTAATTTTACTGTTTATTACCGTGCATTTTACAGTTTTAAACTGGAACTCCTGCTGCCAGTATTATACTGTTGTTTTTACACTATAATGCAGTTAAATTTTGCATTAATAAACTGCAAAATTTCTAACTTTACTTTAAGAAACCATAAAATTGCTAGTTTCACAGTTTATTACTGTGCATTTTACAGTTTTAAATTGGAACAACGGCTGCCAGTATTATACTGTAAAAACGACAGTTCATTTTTTGCTGTGTACAAAAAAGGTATACAAATTGTGGGATTTACTTTTTTAGTATAAATAGTGTGAGGTTATGGATGAAAACACATCTGAACAAAATTTTGCAATGAAAAATGTTTTCTTTGTAGCGTCGAAACACGTGTATACAGTTTTCCTGCTTATTTATTTATGTTGTTTTAAATTATTATATTTAACTTTCTTATTATTTTATAAGAAAAAAATCTGAAATTTTATAACTACTTGTAAGTGAGATTGATTAAAATAATAATTAAGTAAACGTAATAATGGATTAAATAACATAAAATAAGTAAAATAAAAATAACTGTCAGCTTTATGTAAACAAGGAAAACTTTTCTCGCATGGCAATATGAAGTCCAAAATTAGTTTTTAGTTCCTATACAAATTGAAGTACACCATAGTACATATTTCATTTTATTTAAATTAAAGCAAGCATATGAGTATTAAAACTTGAAAATATTATACCCTTTCTTTAAACAAGAAAATTAATTTATGCGTATCTGTTTTTAAAAATTTTTTAACACTTAATTATTTCTTTTTGCTAAAGATTACTGAATTCATTTGGATCATATCGACACTTTAGCTTTCTTCCCATGAACACATAGTAGAATCGAAAATGTTTAAGACAACAAATGCGAAAATTTTCATTTGAGAAAAATCGCAAACACTGGACTCATAATATTTATATAAAATTGCGTTTTTAAAAATAATTTACAGTCACTCTTTATTCAAATTTGCATACAATTTTTAATGGTTTACTTACAGTATCTTGGCCAGTTGCATACATTAATCCGTTTTCCGACTAATCAGCTGTAAGAAGCATGGTTACCTATTTAACAACTGTCTTGTAACTTTTGCATTTTGATAATCGCGTAGTGAAATAAATAACTAAATGAATAAAGAAAGCGTGTAACTGCAAAAGTAGGTAACGTAGTATGCAAAAGCAGGGGGGGGGGGGCTTTAGTTCATGAATCGCATTCAATAGTAAGCTTTTCTTATCAAATAAACCAGAGCTACACCGATAAGGTAATTGGCAGATTTCTTACCGATTAATCAGTAAGAGATAGTTGGCTAATTAATCGGCGGCAGCATAGTGATTATGATTTTTTAATACTACAATTTCTCGATCACGTTTTCTTAGTTAAAAATTTCCACTTCTCAGAAATAGTTAACAGCTTGTTTACTTCTGTGAGGGATGATTTTTTTTTTCTATTTTCATATTTAAACAAAAAGTTATACTTCAAAATTTTCTTCAAAATTAGTGAGCCTATTTCCTTATTATAGTCGGTAAAATTCTGTTAAGCTAGTATAAAAATTCACAAGCTGACTAATCATTAGCTCATGATCAGCAGATACTTTTAATCTGGTAGTGTCTTTTTTATCATCCATTTACATTATTTATAAAATTGTATTAGCGATTTCACTATTTATATTTGCGACTTTTCACCTGCCATCATTTAACCATAGGGGAGACTGGGGACGGTTGTGACGCGGGGCGGTTGTGACAGTCGTCATATTAGCTAAACCATAATTAATACCTGGTTGAAGCAAAGAGAGAGAGTATCAGCATGTTTGTCTGAATGTGTGTCAAAGCATCGCGGTAGCCATTGAGCGACATTAACGCTAGCAGAGGGGTTGGTTACTTTTTAACAGTCAAAAGTAAGTTGTTTTGTTCGATGTCTTTTAGTAATTCCTGTTGAATGGGTACAGATAGAGAAATGAAAGTTTTCTCCCCGTTAGTAGTGAACCTTAATAGTGAAATAGCAGTGATTACTTTTTATGTAGGCTATTTTGTATTGCCATGGCGATTGCTGTTTTCAAAAGTAGTGGGTTGGGGTCGGTTGTGACAAATTGCGTGGGGACAGTTGTGACACGAGTAAAACATGTTTTTATCATATTTGATGCCCATAATACGCTTGGAGAAGACAGAAATAGGGCAGTGTGACCTAATGAAATATAAAGAAGCTTATAAAGAAGTGAAACTTTTTTTCCTTTCGGACAGCTTTGGAAATACAACGTTAATCGTAAGTCTTTGCTACGAAACATTCATTCGTAAACGCGATGGAGCCGGCCGGCGCTGTCACAATGAAAACAACGTGTTGTGCATAGGTTATATTGCTCATAATAAAGTGCTTTTGAGCTTACATATACGCTGAAAGCAGATATGAGAGTAAAATGGCTACTGAGAAATGGTTCCGTTCATTTATGAATAGAAATGTTTCACGTCTGTTCGTGTAGCTCATGCAACTAGCCTTTCAAGAGTAACAAGCTTCAATAAAACAAATAAATGTGGAATCTTTCTTTGATACTTGAGAATTGTTTTGAACAGACACGGTTATGACCCACAGGATGTGCATAATGTTGCCAAAACAGACGTTACGAAATTCCAAAAACGTGATATTTTTGTAAAACTTGGTATAAGGCTACTTCAACTGAACGAGACACATTGTTAAAATGCAATACACTTTATTACTTACTGCTTTATACATTGTTAAAGGTTAAACTTTCCCAGATGAAGGTTATGTTGAATTACGTTTAATATTACTTGAAATTAAAAGTGATCTAGACTGTTTTGCTGTATTTTTGAACTTGTCACAACTGACCCCAAGCATTGTCACAACCGCCCCTGGGGTGGGGTCGGTTGTGACATTTTTTCCTTTTTTGTTTAATTTGGTCCTGTGAGTTAACTATTGTACTTAGGGAGAAAATTTTAGTGTTTATAAGCAGGCAAATAAACACTTTAACATAAAAACAACTTTAAACCAGCTCACAGGCATTGCTAAGGGATCTATGGGGGAGCAAATGAAAATTGTCACAACCGTACCCAGTCTCCCCTATATAAAATTTAAAAAATACCATGTTCCAACCATTAATTTTTGCTTAGACGTTTTAAGAATACTCATAAAATTCCGTAAAGTTGAACGATTTTCAAAATAACTGGTTTAAATAAAAAGTTTGTAAACAGAAAATTTCAAAATGTATGATGTCCAACTTCACCGTTAGGGTCGTAACAGTCTAGCTTCAAGCATAATTGTTATTTTTTGTGATTGAGGAATCCGCACCAAAATTAAACATAGCATAAAAAACATCAAATAAGAGAAAACATGTTAAGATGAACTACGGTTAAGGCGAATTGATTGTAAAGGGCTTTTGAGTTCGTTTTTCAGACGAGGTTCGATTGCATAAACAGAGTGTTGTAACAGTGAAAATTTTTTTTTCTTCTAAATCGGCATATTTCTTCAACTGCTGAGGGAGGGGGGAGGGTGTGGATAATTATTTATAAATAGTAAACAAATATGAAAACACCAAAAGATTACTTCATTGCTTAGAAGTAAATAAATAAAAAACCAAAAAGGAGACGCTGCATTTAAAACGATCAAATAGTTTTGCATTGCCATAGATCAAAAAATTTTTTTAAAAAAAGTGATTGAATTCACATTTCTTAAACTGCATTTTTTTCATTCCTTTTACATTTTCATTATTATTACTAAGCTATTATACTACATTTTGTCTTATATTGCCAAAAATTAAATGTTTTAAAATTGTTAATTACATCATGCAACATAGTTTCTAGTGACACATTATGGCTGATTACCGATAGCTGCTGATTAATCGGCGCGTTCGCAGAAAATATACTTTTAAATGTATAAATTATTTAACCTGTTTCAAAAATATTTTCAAGTTTTTCAATACTTCAAAACAAAAATGAAAACATTAAAATTTCACTTCACTGGTACAAAAATAAATAAATAAATAATGAGGAGAATCATGCAATCAATTTTGTTCTTCCTTTTCTTTATATTCAAAAATCAATTAACTATTGCGACTGAAAAATCTGGACAGAAGGATCGAATGTAGGGGGAAAAAAGTTAGTTTCTTCCTACAGAAAACAAACTACTCATTATCAAAATCAATATTTGCCCCATAATCCTTTCAATTTGATTTCCACATTTTAAGGGTTGAACATTTAAAACATGTGTCACTTAGCCACTACTCTTCAAATTTCTGATATTTTTTCTATATTACTCGGACCACATTTTGAGTAGCACAATAAGAGCAGAATTGAAATTTTCTTTGAATTTGTAAAGTTGAAAAACAATGAATTATTGCTTCAAATCAAATGTTACAAGTTTGTTCAGTGTTTTTCCATCTGATTTGTCGCGATAAAATTTTCCGGCCTAAAAGATTATGCATTTTATTTTGCCATACAACCATCCCTCTTCGAAAAGAATGACAATTTCATCCAGAAAAATAATTCCTTCATTTTATATTCATTCATTTTTATTTGTCTTTGAAACAAGTTATCCTCATTATGTCCAATCTCACTAAGCAGATAAATCATTTGTCTCGTTACAACAGCGCTTTAAAATAGCAAAATCTATCATTTACCTCATTAATTCTCATTAAGGAATTATGAAATGAGCCCCGTATCCTTCATTATTTTCATCATGTGATGCGAATGATTTACTTCGATGCTACCATTTATTAGACAAGAAACTTGCTTATCTTATGACTAGAGTAGCCCGGATTATATGCAAATATATTTGCGCATATGCAATTGCATAGTTTTGCTTCTTTTAATGCTAGCGCATATATGTATTGCTAAATGCATAAAAACGCATTTTTTAAAAATTAGTACATTAGTAGTTGCGTTTTTAATTTTTCTTCATTTTTTTTTTATTTTGTGATGATTAAAAAAAGCATTTTGTTCTTTTCAAAGAAGGAGAAATTGGATGATAAATGCAAAAGTATTTCGTGGAAGTAAATACTGCCCCGTCTCGGAGCCAATGAGCAAAAATAAACTTTAAAAATGACATTAAATGACAAAAGGCAATGACTAACTGGAGGTTCTTGAAGAACAAAGTGTGATTTATGAGTGTCATAAGATAGAATTCCTCAGGGTGGGGGGGGGGGGGGGAGTGCCCAACAAGACAAGAAAAGTAAAATCTTACGTTTGGAATTGTAAATTGAAGCAATCGGTTTTTTATTTTAACTTCGAAAAGTTTTCCAGAGAGGGCTCCGAACGTAGGGACTCTACCCCCTTTCATACGCAACTGTGATTAATTGTAATAAAATTAATTAATGTGCACACCATTCTCTGTACGAATGATTGTTTTAACATATGCATTTCTTGAAAGTGGTAAACATCAATGTTTTAGAGTCGATATTTTTTCCAACATTGATGCTTTGAATTCAATGTTTTTTCGATGTCGATGTTTTATAACCGAACCAATGTAAAAAATGTCCTTTAAAAATGTAAATTGTGTTCACAGTTATTATGAAATTTGCACGATTAATTATTTTTCGACATCTATCTATCACATTGAAATGAGTTTTCTATAGTTGGTTGGCTTTAAAAAAATTTTTATCTCCATATATTATTTCTCTAAGCCGAATCCTATACCCGGTCGAAACTCGCTCATTTCTTTATCGAATTGCAAGAAAATTTATGATTTTGAAGCTTATCCCGCGGGCTATTGACGAAAATTAGACCCACCCTCTAAAAAGTGTCGGTTCGTTTTTTATTCGAACTTCAATTTTTGGGCACAAAATTGACTCTATCTAGCGAAATAATTGTCGTATCGTCTCCATTTTGATTTCATTCGAAAGATTAAAAAAAATGCGTTCTTTAGAACGTTTCTCCGCTAGCGCCGCGTAACGAGAATCTCGAAAATCCACGTTTAAGCGACTTATAAGCGATTGAAGTTCGAAAAAGTTAAATTTTTTGCTCAACTGTTAAAATCGTTATACCATTGTTGTTCAAATCAATTTTAAATGCGACATTTCAAGCCAAGGCTTAGCTCGGTAAACCTTAATTGTAACTTTTATTGTTTCAAAATACTATGGTAGTTTTGCGATAACGTTAGTATTTAGTTTAGTAGTAGCCTTGGGTATTTGATTTTAATATAGGGTATCACTTTTGTAGTAGTTGTAAAAGTGAACGTGTCTTTGATCTCTTTGAAAAGTTGTCAGAACGACGGCAGTAGATGGCGATGTTGTGCAAATGAAGCCAATAAAAATTGTCGTATTAAATTTTAAGTTTAGAGGTTTTTTTTTTTTTTTTTTGCGGAATTCCGCACGGGTCACCTAGTAATAAATTATTTTAATAAAATCCTTTATTTTTATAGCACACTGTTAACTAGAATATTACTCATGGGCGCCCATATGCGAAATTTTAAGGGGGGGCTCAGATATTTCCCTTATAGTTTACAGTTAAAAGATATATATATATATATATATATATATATATATATATATATATATATATATATATATATATATATATATATATATATATATATATATATATATATATATATATATATATATGAGTGTGTGTGTGGTGGTGTATGTGTTTTTATTTGATTTACTAACAATATGAAAGTACTAGACTCGTTAAGATATAAATTTTTGTAATTTACTCTGACTTAATTGTTATTGAGATTACTAAACACAGTTTGACCGTTTACAGATAATACATGTATGTGTTTCACAAGGCCTTATCCAGAAAAAAAAATTAGGGAGGGCCCATTTCGCACATTGACCAAGCACGCACATTTTTTGAGTGTTATGAGTCTTTTTGTTTATTGATTCCTCCTGCCCATGCTGTTTCTTGTGCGTTTTTTTTTAAATTTATTTTTTGTTGTTAATTGTTTGGACTGACCTTTATTGGGGTAGGGGTATCAAAAGAGATGCAATGAACTTTTTTAAGTGGGGTAGAATATTCGTAATTTTTGGGGGTCCGGGGGTTTACCCCCGGGGAAATTTTTGAAAAAAGTTTTCAAATTCTGCATTTTGAGGCCTCGTATGGGGCATATGAGACTTCAAAAATGTGTTAGAAAAATAAGCAAACAAAAAATTTTTAAATGTTCCGCAATCTTTTGCAAATTAAGATCAATCAATAAAATATTTTTTTTTAGTTTAACAAACGTTTGACATTAATTGACGGAGTGGAAGAACGAGGGAGGGGAAAAATGAACACATCATCACTTGCTTAAATCGATTTTCAGTATACATAGTTACATAGTCAGTTTCCTGTCAGTTACATAGTCAATTTCCTGTCAGTTACATAGTCAGTTTCTTGTCAGTTACAAAGTAGTTTTTAATAGATTTCCCAACTTACCGACAGAAACAGCACTTAGTATAAAATGACCAAAAGTATAAAATGAATAAAATTCTTTAAAACAAATAGTGTAGCGATTCAAAAAATGATTTACGAGAGAGTAATATTCTGGCCATTCAGTTAATTCATAGTTTATTTTTTGATAAGAAATATAATTGAAGGACTTTTTAAGGAGTTCCAAAAAGGTATTTAATGATTTTCAAAGACTCTAGAACAGGCCTGGGCCCGTCTCCCTCCCCCCGAAATGTTTTGTAATGTAAACACAGAAAAAAGTTTTCTTTTTTTCCAAATTCCAAATGCCAAAAAATGCCAAGTTGTCTTCCATCCTCGGATTAGCCCACTCTTTATCTTAACCGCTAGTTCGCAGACATGGGGAGTTTCCCATGCAAATGCGGCGTTGCCCCACGAATCTGCCTTTGCTTTTCTATGGAAGAATGTAGGAAGAGACTGCCAGGAAATTGCTCAATTGGTCGGAAATTGAAAATTCTGAAAGCGATTTCAGTGCAGATTATAGTAATTAAAATTTGGCATTTTTAATAACTTATTTTTTAATGGGTGAAGAAAAAAAAATCCAAATAAATAGTAGGGGAGAGCGGGGCTAAAAGTTCCGTTTTTTGATCAAGCTCAAAATTCGTTTTGAAAACTTTGTTCTAGAATTAATATTCCGAGGTTAAAACTTAGTATTATATGTCCCTTTGATATACAGACTGTTTTTTGAGTTGTATTTTGTAAGGTTTTTTAATAATTAATTTTATAGCAAGTAAAGCCGAAAAGGAACAACTAACCCCGTCTTGGGGCAAGTTGTTCCGTGGTTGGGGCAAATTGTTCCGATATTAACAAGACGATGAATAACGATGCTGATTTCGAATTTAACCACGTTGCGAGATGAATAACTCCTTAAAAACATAATTTGTATTAAAAAAACAATGGTTGATATTAGTATGACTTTATGTACGGCTGTATGACTGTATGTACGTATGTTATGCATGTGCGTATGTAGGTATGTCGCGTAACTCAAAAACTGTATACCGTAGAAGATTCTAATTTGATATGTTGGCTTTGAGGGAGGTCTAGTTGTGTACCTCCCCTTGTGGTTGCATTCGAATGTTCCCGGGGGGGGGGGGCTTACCCTTCTTTGGTGTAAATCAGTGTTAATTTTAATGTAGATAAAAGTGATATGAATTGGCACAGTCACTTGACGATATATCGCCAAGCTTTTGGTCGCCAAGTGTTTGACGCCAACTTGGTGACAGCTCGCCAAGTTGGTGACAAATTTGCCGAAGAAAATGATTTCTTGAATTTCGGTTCAATTTTTGCGCTATTGGCGATATTTTGCGAAAAATCCACTGAATGCTGTTAAAATCGGCCATATTTAGAAAATTAGTTTACGCTCAAGAAAAAAAATGGCAACCCATTTTTATTCAACTTTTTTTTACCATTCTTTTTTTTCACGCTAATTAGAACAGACGATTTCTGTAAATCCAATTTGAAATTGATTTTTAATAACTTAAAAACGCCTGTATCTTTTTGCCGGGTGAAGCGGTTAGTAATTTCCAAAGCTGCGCGAGAAAATTTCCTTTAGGACGTATTTTCTTCGATCTTTCTGATGAGACCTTTGCTTTGAGGCTTTTCCTGTTACGACGGGATTTAAAACTTTTTTTGGCGATTGATTTCTTTTTTGCACTAGATGCCGGCAAAATATCGACTTTAATAATGCAATCGGGACTTATAGACACGCGTTGCTTGACAAAAGTTTTATTCTCAAGGTAGACCGTGCAAAGCCGGGCAACGCATCTAGTAAATAGTAAATTATAACACATTAATATGGTAAAATACAGTTAATACAGTGCAACAAATGAAAATTACATATAATAACTAACAGCTTCAACAGCTAATAAGCTAAGATAATTGGTTCAGTCTTCAGTTATAACAGGGAGCTATCTAGAACTTCTAATACGATTCTCCGAAATTATGACTTTTATATCAAAGTATGAAACATATTTCGATAGCTTACATGGTTCGCTTTTCGAAAATTTTATATCTAATATATATCTATCGGATAGACTGAATATTTCTGGATTTATGTTTGATGAAATCTCACTTTCGGTCTTCACAGTAGCATATAATATTTATTTATATGTGTATTAAGTCACTGCATCACTGGTTCAGATGAATAGGGCAAGACGTTTCTTCGGGATAGTTGCTAATTTTTCTGGGACAAGTTGTTCCGCGGAACAACTTGCCCCCAAAAAAGGGAACAACTAGCCCCAAAAGCACATGTCTTTAAAACATTAAATTATAGGTTAGATAACGAAACGTAAATAGTTTCAGCGTAGGATATAAGGGTGCACAATCTATCTTCATGTAAAAAAGCCAAAAAGCTAAACATTAACTATTCAATTTCGGGCGAAAGACCAAAAACACCAAAAACAAAAATATTTACTTTCGTAAATCAGTAATGCACGTGCTCGGCTTTTGATACACCGGACGCCACTGGGCTGGCTAAAATGGCCGCCATTTGTGCGCTATAACATTCTATTTCACGACGTATTTACAAAATACTTGTATCTTTTTTCTTAGCTGAGTTATTTCAAAGGGAACAACTTACCCGCGGAACTTTTAGCCCCGCTCTCCCCTACTAAAAGCAAAAAAAAAACTAACTTCCAAGGGGGGGCTCGAGCCCCCCCCTTGCCCCCCCTTATGGGCGCCCATGAATTATTACTTGTTACTAAAGCTTACCACAAGTATAAACAATGAACATGTTTATTATATTAGTTTTCTTTTAAAATAAGTATAAACCTATATTACAGAACCCGTTCTCAAAAGGTCGCTGATTGGAAAAATTATAGTTTCTACTTCGCATTTCAAGTCGCTCTAAATATTTTTTATCTTCGAGTATATTTTGCGTTTTAAATATAACTTGCACAGTAATTCCATGTAATACTCTTAGAGTTACACTAGAGAACTAGTCTGTATTGTTACATTTATTTTTCCGCTCTTACTTTTTCTCCTTATTTCTTCTTTTTTTTTTTTTTTTTTGTACGGGTGCTATCTAGTTTGAAAATACAAATTGATTCATATTAATTATTAAAAAAACTTACTTCAAGTTTTCGTAGTATTCAAGTGGAAAATTAAAAGAGGTACAAAATTATTCATAATAATTTTTTCTGTCACTCCCTTTTTTAAGTATTTAATACCCACACGTCATTCATTCCGTTTAAATTACTTATTTTGGAATGTAAACGATCACTATTATTACTAACTATTCTTTGACAGTAGACAAATATTAGTTGTAAATTAATAAATACACGCTATGAATTCAGTTCTTGCATTCAAACAGTTATTAAAGTTTTTTAAAACAGAAAAAGACAATAAATAGTTCGATGTTTCAGAAAGTCGATGTTTTCGTGTACATCGATCCATTGATGTTTTAGGGTCGATGGTTCGATACCATCAATGTTTTTGTTTTGAACATCGATGGTTTTGAATAATCGATGCTGTTTCATTGATGTTGAGCCCTATTTCTCAACTTATCAAAAAATTGAAAAATAGAAAAAATTGTTAATTTTGAATTGAGATTGTGATTTTTTCTTTTTTCTTTTTTTTTTTTTTTTGTAAAATGTGTTAATGCATTTAAGGCATTTTTAGTGCATGTTTGCATGCATACTTTAGTGCATATAATCCAGGCTCATACTATGTGTTTTGACATAAAATTGACTATTTATGCCGTAAATAGATATAAAATTACACTTAAAGCACCTTGTTGATGAGCACTTCTTTGCATATTGCTGTTAAAAAACATTCATAAAGTTCATACTTATGATTTGGTAGGTGTTAAAATCAGTGGTCGGAAGTAACGCACTACAAGTAGCGAAACTACTGTAGTAGCTACGTTTTTTAGTAGTTCGTAGTGTAGCGCACTACTTTTTTATAAAAGTAGTGTGTTTTATAAAGTAAAGACTTTATCCAAAGTGATGGAATTCATGTTCTGCACCATTGATTATCTAGAAATAATCCTTTTCTACCCTTTTTTAAAACAAACAAATCAATTAGCATCCTGTGGAAGTAATATAATGATCTCAAATTTCAATAGCAGCAGAAAGCTGATTTTATTTTCTGAGAGAGAGATCAGATTCCCCTCAATAAGTTAATCATTCACTGGTTACTCAACATTATCTTCATTGCATACATGGAGAACATAGAATCACGGTCACGTTTGATAAAATTTGAACTAAAAATGATGTTCTGCTTCTGACAATGATGATATTCAGAGGCAAAAAATAGTTTGTAAAATCTTAGGAACCAGGAAAAATTTTTAGGAGTTTGACAAATTATTTTTCACAATGTATTAGAAAATTCAGTTTAACACAGTTTCTGAAAGATTTCTGTTATAAAAGAATTAGTCGCCAATACATTGTTTTAGTCGCCCGAGGGATCTGATGCTCGGTATTTGTCGAGCGCCCGAATAAACAAAAGCAAAATTAACTTTCAACATGAAGCTAAAAACTGATAACATTGAGGGGGGGGGGGGTAATTTGAAGGCTTCCTGGGGCATTTGTTCCCAACATTTTTTCCCTGGCGAACCACTTCCAAAATCTGAAGCAAGTAAGCTAACCCCTTGTGCACAAAGTAACAAGTGACAAGGATCCC
This sequence comes from Uloborus plumipes, assembly GCA_038373865.1. Taxonomy (NCBI): domain Eukaryota; kingdom Metazoa; phylum Arthropoda; class Arachnida; order Araneae; family Uloboridae; genus Uloborus; species Uloborus plumipes. The sequence goes on along the minus strand of JAXGGA010004643.1, from coordinate 70,907 downwards.
CCTCCCCTATTCCCAAACCCAATAAAATTTGGGAGATTTTTTTTTATTTGAAAAACACTAGTTCATAACAAGAACAAAAATTAAAATTGTAAAATGTAGAATTCTACAGAACAAATCCTTGTCAGAATCCTTTGAGATTTATTTAACTTTGAAGAAAAAATCTCAATGGGATATTTGTGAAACAAAGAATTTCGAAGTTTGACTCAAACGCCTAACAGTTTCAGCCTTGCATTAGATTCAGCATTTAAAATGCTTCTGCATTTATCTCTACACGTTGAAAATCATTTTTTCCACCTATAGAAACGTTGTAAAAATGGGTGATTAAATTAATGTCAATTCTTTTTATGACACAACAGTGCATCTACTTGCAACAATGAATCAGTAATGAATTAAAAATGATCCTTAAAAATACCTTTTAGTGAATTTGGCTTAGATTAACACTTCATTTTTTTCAGTAAAATTGAATGATAACAAAAAAACTCTTGGACTTCAGATTTCATCTCAATCAAACATGTTAAAATTCTTCCATTACAATATTATTTTCACGAGCTCCCTTTGTACCTTTCATGAATCCCCGAGGGCTCGTAAATTACTGGTTGGGAACCGATATTCTGGAGTATGAAATGCATTGCTGTGTGCTTAGCAAATATTATACCTGTAGTGTATATGGATTTATTATAGTAAAACTCTTCTCTTATTAAGTTTAAAGGGTTCCAATTGCACTTCATTGCAATGTTACAATATGTCTGAACAATAACATATATAGTACTATGAATTGTAAAAAGTTTTTCTAAACATTGATAAATAATCGTAATCGCATTCCTTTTTTGATTTAGTTAACTTCATCACAGAGTAGACAATAGAGTGGTATTTCATTGCATAATATTGTAAATAAAATCAATTGCACAACCTTTCGTAGACAATTGCGCAATGAATTCTGTGTATTTTTAACAAACGCTGATATTGCTCAAAATAATAAACTAGCTAATTTGAAGCAAAAATAGTGTTATTGCACTACATTTTATATTTTTCGTTTCAGTTATAATAACTGTGATGCTTTTTAAAACCCTGTAAAGAAAGCATAACTACGTTCTTCGTAAATTTATTATCAACTGAAACAGCGAATCTAACTTGTGTGGTTGTAAGTTTTTTTAATGGTTAAGAGTATTTTCTCTTATATCGTTACACTTTATCACACACATTGCACTTACAGTGAACTCTCACTTATACACCGCTTCATTTATGCGCCTTTTTCACTTATACGACGATTTTAAATGGTCCCAGCACATTATATAGCAAAATAATATTATCGTTCGTTTATACTTCGCTCGAAAGATAAATATTTCACTTATACGCCGAATTTTACGTAAAATGTCAAAAATATAATTTATTTTCTTTAAAAAAAGAGCATTTTTATTCACTTTCATCTTTAATCTTTCGCCTTTATTGCTCACGGAAGGCATTTTTTCCCGCATGAACTAGAATTCGGAGAGGAAAAATTACCTATTATGGATCGTTTTAAAGGGAACATTTTGTAACTAAGTTTGCTACAATTTTTGTATTCTCATTATCATTGTACTTGTGTTACAGTACTTTCCAAACCGTAGTAATATGTCCCTTTTCTATGGAAACATTCTTATTCATTCTCTCATTACAGTCTATGTTGCGTTTTAGTCCTTTAAATAGGCTTGTTCACTTATACGTCTCTCTCGCTTATGCGCCTTTTTCTGTTGGTCCCTTGGGCCGGCGCATAAGTGAGAGTTCACTGTATCAAGTTTATAACTGTCCCAAACCTTATTCGCTTCAATATTAAATAATTAACTCAAATCAATTACATCCCCTCATCCTCCACTTTTCAACAAATTCAACCTTTTTAAAGAACCGAAACGTAGAAAATGAACTAAATGCATTACCATGTACGCAGTTTGAACGTTTAAGTTAAATTCAGACATAAACCCCAAGATAAGACTTTCATTGAAGGAATTTTCAAAAGCCTGCTGTGTAGTAGCACTTACTAGGGTGACTGCTATAAAACCTATAAAATTGATTTTTTTTTCGGGAACAGTCATACTATATGCATCAGCCTAAATAACATAACCCCCTGCCCAAGTTCCCACTGAACTAGTGAAGTGATCAATTTGCAGTTTTCACTGTATATATATAGAGAGAGTACCATATCATGCCCCAAAACAGATAATTCCTGCAACCAATTGTCCCAGTTATCTACAAATTTCGGCACCACATTGGACCTGTTAACATACGGTCCACGGGTTAGTGGAGGTAGGCAAACATAATTTCAGCGACACTAAAATAACATAAATTTCTCTGTTTCTCCCTTTTTTTCTCCTTTGTTTTTCTTAGTTTGTTGCACATTTAACATTACAACAATTTTAGTCCAGATTTGAAAAGAATTAATGCACAATTTATGAGTATGAATGGTTGTTTGATTTTTAATTCTCAAAACTGCTGTGAAAATGCACATTTTTTTTTTTTTTTTTTTGTGTGTGAGGAAGACTAACTTCACCAGAACCTGGGAATCACTTTGGCATTATTGGACCTGCCTGCAGTTGTAATTGAATCCCTTTGCTTCTAGGCGCTTCATATCGTATTTGAAACTTTCTTAAAAAATGACCAAAAAAAAGTCTTTTTCTATCAAATCCAAGATTTGTTTAAAAAGATGCATAAATGCAACATAAAATCGAACGATAAAATCACAAAAAAAGCGCGATTCTGTATTTATTCTCGAAAAGCAAACATAAGATAACTTCCTGCTGTTCAACACAGTTTTAAGAATTGATCATAGCGGAGGATCGAACGGTTTGGGGGAGAGAGCTATTTTTCAAGTCAACGCTGCCATGCATCAAGCAGTGGACAGGTTGTGACGATTTTCGTCTGCGAGACACCCCTCCTCCTCCACCTTCTTGAGCCCAATGGTTCAACCCTGGTGACCCATCCTTTCCAAGAAAAAGATTCCAGGGAAGATGAAGGGGAGAAGAAAAAAAAGAAAGAAAGAGGGACTAAAAAAAAGAAAAAAGAAAAACTCCTCTCTGCCTCAAATGATGGAAACCTCTCTTTTCGCTTGGGATGGGGACACGGGACACTTCGTAACCGTCGTTACCACTTCGAGATATGAAACTCAGTTTGGTGCATGCGGTGGTTCTGGCAACGGAAGAAGACATCGCAAACATTTGTAACTTTAGTGATAAGAAGTATTGACGAATATTATTTGCATATACACATCGGTTTCTTTTCTACTTGATACATAAAATGAAAGCTCACATTAAGACGACTTTTAATGCAAATCAAAAACAATCAATATCAATTTCAAAAAAGTAAAAAAAAAATTTTTTTATTTTTTTGAAAGAAAAATAAAATATCAATGATCTAAAATTTGAGTTAAATGTCAAAAATCCTTTAAATCAACGAAGTTGAATGCTCAGTGATTAACTTTTGCTTTGCTGCGGATGAAAGGAAACAACTTTTAGCAATCCTTTTTACTAGGGCAGATCCAGCTTCCGGTTTTGGAGGGGGTAATCTCCAGAAAAATCGGGAGGGATGTCATTAATGTCATATTTCGGCATAAACATAAGGTCTGATTGATTTTTTTGAATTATGAGTCTTAAAATACACTGTAGTCTGGTTATCTTTGCTTACTTAAGGGGGGGGGGAGTCATAAACACCCTCCTAGATCCGTGTCTGGCCTTTTATTGAAATTTTCATTGCTATTTGTATTACTTTACGTTTGATGAATACATTTCAACTACGCAGAAAAGGTTGATAGAGATGTTACTGGTTCTCCAAGACTAATCCACACTAGGAGCATGTTTTGTACAACAATATGTGTTCAGAAATGAGAAAAGTGGCAAGTTGAATGTACACGTCTTCGTACAGCTTAGCAAAATAATACATAACGAAGTCGCTAAGACTTGAAGATGATCCAAAGAAGGAGTTTTTAAAACATCAATAAGGGATCAGCAATACCAACAAGATGGAAAAACAGGAAATGGGAAGCATCCCTTAGCTAATTGGTCCATAATAAATACTACCACATCAATTCAACAGAACGATGCATAGCATCTTCTCCTTCAGAGATGCATTAGCGAAATTGCTTGAATATTAATAAAGTTTCAGATCAAAATGATTGCTTGAATGAATGAAAGATGAATTCTTGGTTCGCTACTTTGCTCAAGGGTCATTCCATAGAAATGTCAACCTCAGCCGAAGAAGAAAAAATACCGAAGTGAAAAAAGTGTCAAAAAACAAATAAATAAATAAATAAAAATCATACAACGTAAGAAGTAAAAAAAAATGGAAAAATGTTGTAATTATCACTGAGATTAGCCATAATAGGGTCATTCCATGTCAAGTGATCCAACGTTTTTTACCTCACATTTTTGTATTTCTTTCAAATTTGGCTCATCAATTGTACCCCTTGAGGTAATCAAAAGTCTCAATTTTTAGATTTTTATCTCTATTATTTTTTCATTTATGAGACTTTGAACTTAGGAAAAACCCTCGTTTTTCCATGGATAAGGGAAGATAAAAGGGACCATAACTCGGCACCAAATATAGATAGAACAATTTGGTAAATGGCATTTTAAAGTACGTTAGTTGCCGCTTAATTTGATAAGCAACATGACTAATTTGATAAAAATTTTCTTTTTCAAAAAGTGAAATTTAAATTTCTCAAAAAACATATAATGAATTTTTTTCAAAAAATTCTAAAAATTCTTGTGTATTTCATCTATGTTTGTACAAATTTTTAGATTGGGATCTCAATGGGATCATATCTAAAAATTGAGACTTTTAATTACCTCAAGGGGTGCAATTGATGAGCCAAGTTTGAAAGAAATACAAAAATGTAAGGTAAAATTTTTCTCAGATTTTGGATCACTTGACGTGGAATGACCCAATAAATAGTTTGTAGTGTATTTACTGCTTGTTATTCGATGGTTACGTTAGTCACATTACGTAGGTCACACTCCATCTTGAATAAAAGTGACACTTATGACTGAAAAAAAATTAAGATTTAATAAATGTGTTTTATGTTTTCAAAAGCCAACTTTACACATTTTTCAAGTATATCATTCAATTTTTAACACTTGCTTAACTTTGAAAAATTTTTGCCTCACAACATGAGCATTCATTTTCAGGGTTGCAAAAATGTTACGTTAGTCACGCTGCTATTTTGGTTGAAAAAAAAATCTACTGTCAGTAATTTTGTTTTAAATTCGTCGCAGAAATGATACATAGATACCATGTACATTGTAAATCCACGAGCATAACTAAAAAATATTTTTTATCCTTTAAGTTACAAGTAAAAACAGTTACAAAATCAGCGCTGAATGTTACGTTAGTCACCATGGAATGACCCACAAGCAAGAGCTGGAAGTGTTGCCAATTGAACAGAGTGAGATAGTTGTTGTTGAGTGGAGTCCATAGCTTTTCAAAATTTTTCTTCGAAGTTGAATATTCCTTGTACTAAGTTTTCTCTTACTCTTCTTCATAGTCGAAATAAGAACTCCCTTATTAGACTTAGCTTGTTGAATCAAATAATCTTTACTTAGGAAACGTGAAAAATTGACAACAACAGAAGCAGCTTCGTACGTTCCCCAAAAAATGTAGGTATATTGAATCAATATAAGTTAACATTGCTTCTCTGATATTAAGGATTAAAATGTTGGAATTCGTAGTCTCAACAAATTGCGAATTATAGTTGTTCAACTCTCTCATCATGAAAACAAATGTTCTTCCAGCCGATTACAAAGTCGCGTTTCTCTTGCTGAGTTTTTCTATGTCAATTTTTACGAGTTTTAAACCTCGCTACAATAGCAGCCAGTTTTATATTCTTTAAAAAATATTCAAATATTCTCAACAAACTATTTCATCCTACTTTTGCGTCTGAGCAAGTCATCCCTTCACAACAAAGTCAAGTGTAGCATAATTTGTAAAACATCATCCTTAAAAGGCAGTTTGCTGAAAAAGGATTAAATTTACACCTGTTCCCGAGAAGTTCAGGGAAAAGTATTGATTCCTTTTTCCAATACCTTCACAAAATATCTGCTTTTTGTCACATTTCGAAAATTGTTATTTTTATGAAATTTATCATTTCGAGTGTCATTGTATTTTATTCAAATTTGACCACTAGCTAGAGGGGAAAAATAGCATACTTGTTTAAAATACTTTTATTTACTACTTCTTTAAAAAATACTTACATACATACAAAGCATATTTGAATAAAATCACTTTGGTTTGCTGTAAGAATACATAAAACTTATGAGTTTTGAATTCAAGGTAATATTGTGATTCGTTCATTAATTCTTTGATAGAAAATTAATGAATATAATGCTAAATAACCTCTGGTTTGAATCAATACGGCAATGTTTAAAAGTCATCGTGTATTATTTGGTAAAAATTATGTTTGGTTTAATATTTAATATGCTTAACAAATTGAAAAATATATTTTAAGTAAATATTTGATGTAAATTAGAGTACAATATGGGTGTACTTGAATGTGGAGAAATAAGCTTTATGAGAGAGATCTTTAAAAGTATCTCAAAGGAAAATTACATTTTTTTTTTTTTTTTTTTAAGAAAATGACTTTTTACTTTTTAGTGTGCCTTCCGAAAGATATTTCTGAATCCGCTTTTGCATTTTTAGTCATGGTTGCAAAGAAATTCAATGCATATAATTCCACCAACGGAATAAATTTCGAGCAATCCCATCAAAATTTTGAAGGACAAGGTCTTTCAACTTCGTGTCCAGTGCCCCAGTCCATCACTGTTCGGTTTTCCCGCAGGGAATGGGACAACCCGGAAATTGATGCGAACCCCACGGATTCTCGTCTGGTCAACAGGTGTTCTCAGTGTGTTGCTGACTCAACCGGACTGGTCCACCGTCTGGTGACTGTCCCATTCACTGCATAAATCATTCTTCGCTTTCCTCGATTTTAGTATGGCTTCTGATGAAAGGGTTCATGTCTTGCGGATGATTTGGAATCGTTGCTGTGGAAAATGAGGGTCTGTGAAACCAGACAGAAATCGAATGATTAAGAACAAGAGCTAGAATGCGATTAAGTTTTCGTGAACATTAATTGCAGATTTTTTTTTTTTTTTTTTTTGAAGTAATTATCATTCGGAAAGTTCAAGGAAAATATACTTCCATCAATTTGCCAGCCATTTTCAAAATAAATAAATAAATAAAGTCTGAAATACTTGCGCAACAAGATTAAAAAAGAAAAGTTGGGCATCAAAAACTGAACCGGCTTCTAATGAAAGGGTTCATATCTTACGGATGATTTAGAATCATTACTGCGGAAAATGAGAGTCTGTGGACTCAGACAGCAGTCGAACGATTCAGAACAACAGGTAGAATGCCCTTAAATTTTCATATAATATTATTTGTAGATTTTTTTTTCTTTGAAGTAATAAGTATAACGAAAGTTCAAAGAAAACTTACTTCTCTCAATTTGTCGGACATTTTAAAAATAAATAAAAAATAAAATGCGGAAATACTTGTACAACCAGATTAAAACAGAAAATTTGGGTATCAAAAACTATTTAAATCGTTCCTCGTGTTCCTCGATTTTTATATAGATTTTGATGAAAAGGTTCATATCTTAGGAATGATTTCATAGAACCATTACAGTTGAAAATGGGGATATCTGGACATAAACAGAGGTGATGCAGAATAACAGCTGGAATGCGTATGGGTGTGCAGGTAATATTGTGTAGATTAACTAGTAACTAACATAAAAAATGTTCAAGAAAAAATCGATTTTTTTCAATCAGCCAACCCCTTCATTGAAAAAATATACTAAAATACTTGTGTGAGTAAATAAAAACAGAAGTTTTGGGAATCAAAACTGCTGTGTTGAATCAGTTCTTCGACTCTCGTACTATATGTTCATATGGCTTTCTAATTGAGAGGATAGACATCTTATTGCATGATTTCATAAGTAAACTTTACTGTGGAGAACACCAGAGTCTGTGAATTTAAAAAGTTGTTGAACCATTCAGAATAACATCTACAATGCGTGTAAGTGTGTGTAATATTGCGTAAATATTTATTATTGTTGGTTTTTTTTTTTTTTTTTTTTGTAGTAAAAAACATAACAGAAGTTCAAGAAAAATTATGGTATTTTCTCAATCAGCCGGCCTTTTCAATACAAAATATGCTGAAATATTTGTGTTACTAGATAAACACAAAAGGTTTGGGAATCAAGACTAAAAATCATACTTCGTTTCTCTCGATATTCGTGCAACTTCCTATGAAATTGAAAGGGTTCATTTCTTGCGGATGATTTAAACTTAAGAATCATTACGATCGAGAATAAGGGTCTGTAAACCAAAACAGAAGTTGAATGATTTTAGAAAAACAAAATATATCAGTTTGAGTATTATTACTAGTTCATTAATCGTTTGTAAGAACTAGCATTAAACAACTTCAAGAAAACCCCAGCTTCTTTAGGTCAATTAGCCAGCCTTTTCAATAAAATAAATTGATGCGTCGCTTATACGTCTCGATCAGAACATACGCATAAATTTTGGGAACCAAAGTAAAGTTTAGTGATTCATCTATACAACAACTAATCTCAGCGCTGTTAAAGTGGAAGTATAATATTGCGCATATCTGTTGTATATATTGCCTTTGAAATAATTTACGCAAAAAATTGGTGACTGAACGACAAATTTTGTTTTGGATAAAAAGAAAGAAGTTCTAAAATTCTAAAATGTTTTTTTCTGTTTATTCTAATGGTAAATAAATAAATATTATACACCAGGGGTCCTGGCGGCGTTGTTGGTCTGCGCGTCACTTTAGAAAGCTCAGGACGGCGGGTTCGATTCCCGTCCTCGCTCTGGTTGTAACTTCCTTCTCCGTGAGCGTAAACTCTGTCCTATACTATGTATCTGTCTTGTACTATCTGTCATATTGGACGCGAGTTCATAAACGGGTCCTGTGTGACCAAGTACACGAGCTCGAAATATGTGCTGTAAATAAACAAAATTATACACCAAAGTGTAAAACGTATAATATTTTTTAATCCTCAATTTAATTCATTACATTTTCTTATTGATTAATTAATTAATTTATTTATTTTTTAAGTTCAGGAAGTTTTATGTATCGATGATAATTTCAAACGGTTAACATTTTATAGTATATATGAGTTATATTTTTGCAAATACGTTGTCATCATAAAATCTATCTTTCACAAGTTTCCCAAACTTCGTCCCTGTGTTCTTATATTCTAACATTTTTGTTTCCATTTTCCAGGTGAAACGTTCCAGACAAGATACCGAGAGTGATATTACGAACATCAGTCAGCACACAAATTCTGTTAGGTAAGTGCATTTAGGTTGGAACATAATAATTCATACATTATTTTATGTTAGTATTGCTTTCAAATAGAAAAAAAAATAAAAAATATGTGTATCATATGAAAGCAGCAAAATATTACTAATATTTGTAAATAATGTAACGCTTTAAGCTGCATTTTGCGTACTAGAAATTAAATTCTCAGCTAGATTGTTATAGTTTTATTCTAAAAGAAATTGTAATTTTTTATATTTTATTTCAAATTGTCACACTGTAAAAGATAGATGGACTTTTTACAGTATAATACAGCTAATTGTACAGTAATAAACCGTGAAATTGCTAATTTTACAGTGACTGTGAAATTGCTAGTTTTCAATAATAAACTAAAAGAATTGCTAGTTTCACAGTTTATTACTGTGCATTTTACAGTTTTAAACTGGAACCTCTGCTGCCAGTATTATACTGTTGTTTTTACAGTGCAACTATATTTTATGATGCAGTTCTAAATTACCCTACATACAGACATTGGCAGTAAAAGGAACACTAAAATATTAAGTGACATTTCTAATTTTCTAACTTCCTTCTATCACAGTATTGAAACGCTGTACATTTTAATTTAATTAAACTACTCCATGCATAAGCGCACCGTACTTGAAATTCAACCCTTACATTGCCTTTTATTAGTTTCCCGGTCAAGCGTTATTCTCCCGTTCTTCTTCACTTCATTTCGCATGATCACATGGAGGCGCAAAATCACTGCTCCCCGCGGAATTTTAAATGAATTCCTCCTGGTAGGTCACGTGGCTCTATTGTGGTTTGAAGAGCGCAAGTACTCCACGGGGAAAAGATATAAAACACTCCATCAACTTCACAATCTGTCGATGGTTTGGATTCAGATTAATCCGTTAATTTGAGCTCTCTCTTTTTGGAGAGGGTGAGGGGATTATCTTTTTGAACGTTTCTTTCACCCTCACTCAGTATATTTCCGACAGTTTTGATGCTTGCTTGCATGATCTTTTTAAATGTACTTTAAAAATGTTTTAAATCAATTTTAATTTTTAATCAAATTATCAATATTTAATTTTTTTTAATCAAATTTAATGTTTTAAATGTTTTAAATAGATCAAAAAATGTTTTTGATCTTTTTAAGTGTTTTAAATGCATACTGTTTCTGTCCTATTTAGAATTAATGTCTGGAATATTTTGATTCAAATTCATATACTTCATAAAATGAACTGTAGTCTTTACAGCGTAATTCTGGCAGCCGAGGTTCCAATTTAAAATTGTAAAATGTACAGTAATAAACTGCAAAACTAGCAACTGTGCAGTTTTTTACTGTATGGCCGTAAGATTTAGCTGTATTATTCTGTAAAAACAACAGTATAATACTGTCAGCAGAAGTTCCAGTTTAAAACTGTAAAATGCACGGTAATAAGCTGTAAAATAAGCAATTTTATTATTTATTACTTTATTTATTACTATAAAATTAGCTGCATTATGCTGTAAAAACAACATTCATATTTTATAGTGTAGTTTTAAAAAAATAAATCCATAAATTGATAAAAAATATGTATAATTATCATGTATTATGGCCATATATTTATCTAGCGTAAATATATTTATATGAATGAAAGAAAGGTGCGATATTTTTCGAAGTTAATTTTTAATCAATTAGGGGGAGGGGGAAAAGTCAGACGCCATTTTTTTAAGTGATCTCTTTTGTAAGCATTCTTATTATTTATACGTTTGAAAAAGGTATATATTTCAAGGTAAAGGTTTTATATTTCAAAATTATATTTATCTCTGTTTTCTTTTTCAAATTAGGATTTGTATATATTTTAGTAAATTAAACATTCGAAAACTTATTATTCAGGGGTTCTCACACCGTAGGAGGTGAACATGTGAATGTATAAACTTTTCTACTTTAATTAATTTTCTGGCGAAAGGCTCTTTTCACCTCATTTGGGAGTGAAAAATAAAAATTTAAAGCATATGAGTAAAATGAAATAAATTTATTTATATGATATTATTCATGGCTTTAAAAATTTGAGAAAATAATCTCCATGAAATTATTGTTAAGAGGTGCGCTTGATTTGTCGATGAAAATAAAGATTCAGCTTCATATTTTATACTTTATGTAAGAACTTTTTACGGCATAAAAATAAACTAGAAAAAGATTACTCGCACTTCGATAATTTTAAGTGTGTTTTTTCTACAATTATTGCAAACAAATTCTTATATACTTGTTCATTCTAAGTTAATAACATTATGAAACTATTTCATACGAACTTTTCATTAATCCGTTCGAAGCTGGCAACTTGAAGAAAGTATTAATAAGAAACACCTGTTATTTATTTGTGCATTTGAAATCATTGACATTAAAAAAAATATTGTATCTTATTCATCAAATGGACATATTTATGAAATTATTGCATTTGAGCTATTGTTTTTTAATGCATTAATATGTTTTCCAAATTAATGTATCTGAACTTTTATTCATTAATGTAATTGGAATCAAAGACTTTACGAAATCATTGCAGTCGAACACTCTTATTCTGTTCTACTCTTATAAGTTGCTTTATTTCTACAAAATGTTTTGATCTGGTTATTACCGTGCATGAGAGCTTTTGTAATTATTATTGCAATGGAAAAACTTGCTATACGTAGATACACTAAAAAATGAACGATGTTTTTACAGTATAATACAGCTAATTTTATAGTAATAAACTGCAAAAATTGCTAATTGTACAGTGATAAATTTAATTGTAAAATTTCTACTTTTAGGGCCCCGCTCCACATTGACGTAAAGCAGAAAAATAAGGCAGAAACGTAAAATGGATTAAATGGTATTCCAATGGAAAGTACCCGGATTTTCGGTTTCTGCCTTCGGTTTCGGTCGCGATTTCTGCTGATGTGGAGCAGGGCCCTTACAGTGTTGAAGTGTAAAATTGCTAATTTTTAAAGCAATAAACTATTAAATTTCTTACTTCACAGTAAGAAACTGTAAAATTTCTTACTTTACAGTAAGAAACTGTAAAATTGCTAATTTTACAGTTTATTATTGTGCATTTCACATTTCAGTTTTGTATTGGAACCTCGGCTGCCAGTATATAATATTATATATAATATTATTGTTTTAAAACAACAGTTCAGTTTTTGCAGTGTACAAGCAAGAAAATTTGTTTACTGCTTTATATGTTTATAATTTTTTTTATAGGGGGGGGGGATATATATTCTATTATTTACGTTAATTGTGTTACTCGTACTAAGTGAGAAAACGGTGAGACGTACACGTTCGTCTTCTTTCCCTCGAGAGAGGATAGAATAAATCAACTAATAAAAAAAGAGAGAAAAAGATAATAACGCTGTAAAAGACTTGAAGTGATCTGAAATGTTTTTATTGCAGCTGAGCGGGGAATAGGAAGACTGTGGTTCCCTTTATCCCATAAGTCGCAAATGGCACTCATTCTTTTATCACTTCTGCTGGAGATCAACTTGTTTCCTGCAGGGGCCACGTAAAAATTAAGCGGGCGGGAACCTAGGTCGTAAATGCATAGTTCGGAAAACTCTGAGATGCGTATTTTTTTTTTTTTTTTTCATTTTTGTAAATTTTTTACTAAGTTTGCAGGAATAGTTTCTCTTTATTACAAAAATACATAAAAAGGTTTCAGTTTAAATATAAAGCCAAAAAAATATTCATTCGCGTGATTCCTTTAACTAGGGGTTACATACATTTTTTGCATGCCATTCAAAAGCAAAGAAAACTATCCTGCATCAATTTATTAATTTTTAGGTAATGAATGTTACAACTTGTCTCTGAAAACACTAAAGCGAACATTTGTACACAAAATAATCTTGCCAATTAGCGATGAATTTTCTGAAGATATATTCATAAATAATCAAAAAAAATTGTCGCTTAAAATTGTTCGTCAAAATATCACATAAGAAAAGGTTTCTATTAATTAACAATTTTCCCTCATTGAATTAACCATACACATGTCTTAGCACTCACAGATAACTTTAAATAAGGGAGCTCCAAACATAGATGAATTAATAGATGGAGTTACCTTGTAATATAGCTGGAAAAGAAAATGTTGGTTTAATTTTTGTTCACAACTTGCTTACATTTGTGTTGAACAGCTATTTATCATTTGGTATTCGATGATAGTTTTTTTTTTTTTTTTGTATTTTCCATAATAAAATAACAAAATTTTCAAGTACCTTGAGAATTGAAACAAGATCTCTGAAAACACGCTCTACTTCTAGCCATAAGAGATTTACGAATTCAAATACCTATATCAATCTGTTGATAAAGCACGTGGCAGTGAAAGTTCTACCCTACTTTTTTACAGCTTTTACAAGTTGCTTTTTTTCACTGATAGTATTGAAGACGATTTATAGCCTTTAATGGCACCTCTCTTATCGTAAAGGGAGGGGCTGAGGGTCTTAGGCCCTTTAACTGAATGACACTGACGAATTCCCTGACCATTTAATGCTGAGGATTGCAGGATGGGGGTTTGGACATAAATTGCTATCTTTCCTGGAACATTTTGTCTCCCGAGTCCTTTCCCACGAGAAAATTTTAGAGACAAAAATCTTGACCGTTAGCTGTTTGTTGTTCCTGCCTGTCTGTTATTTATCCTTATGATAATGTCAATTTCCCTATTTTCTCACATCAGGGACTGTCGGGGGGGGGGGGGGTAACACCTTTTAGAAACTTGGATTTTAAGGCTTATTGAATATTCCATTATGGTAATGACTGAAGTAGAAGGAAGGTGCAAGGCACCCTTTAGTTCAATGATGGTAACATTAATGGATGTCGGGAATGTTACACATCCTACCCAAACATAAAGGTTCTGGGTACCAGTTTTTGAAGACAAAGCTAGATAAATCGTTACTATCCGTTATTTATCTTTTAGATTTTGCTGAATTGCCACCAAATATTGTGACAGCTTAATCACTGGACGCGGGAGCGTCCCGCCCCGCCGAGAAAATCAAATACAAGCCGCCAAGAAATTTCCGTCGCCAAGAAAAATGTAAAAGAGCGACCAAAGGACTGATTACGCGAGTAACCAAATCGGGGTTTTCACCCCTCTGTATCTCAGCCCCATGAAGATCCCTAGAGTTCATTTTTGGTATACTCAATCTCCAGCGGCCCCTGACGGCACATACTAAAGCAAAACATCCAGGACCCTCAGGGGGAGGGGTGATAAATGTTAAAAAATTGCTATTTTTCGCACTTTTTAAAAATTGTTTGACAGGGGTCCAGACTAAACGGTAACTCAGATTGAGCTCTGCTTTTGCACCTACATTTATTTTGTCCCAAAGCTTGGCATAGGGGTTTTTTCGGCCCCCCACCCCACCCCCTCGTTTTTATTTTCCGTATCTTTTCTCCCCGGGGGTCTTAAGTGTTGATTTTTGGTATGAATATTCTCGATGAGACATTGAGGACGTATAGCAAAATTTACCTCCCAGGGTCATCGCAGGCCGGAGTTATTAATGCTTAAAATTTGTCCGATTTCTATTAACTAGTTCTGTTCAACGTCTGAGCATTTATTCAAGCAATTGTCATTACTCATAGTATTTGTTGTCATTGTTGGACGACGAGGAAAGAAAACTCAATTATTTAAAATTTCATCTATTGCCAGTTTCTATTTGTTAACAAATAAAATATTCGTAATTGATTTTATTGCATCTAATACCTTTAAACGAGGTAATCTTGTATATTTATTTATCTAATACCTTTAAACGAGGTAATCTTGTATATTTATTTATTTATTTATTTTTCGGATCTCGAAAACGGCTCTAACGATTTCGATAAAATTTGGTATTTAGATAGAGTTTTGGTTTCTGAGTTCATCTACGTCGGCGTTTTTTCTGTAAAAACGCGAGTTTTCACAAAAAACCCCGTTTTTTTTTGTGCCTTCATTGAAAGTTTGAGAAGCTTTTATTTCGCCATTTCTTTCCATTATTACTGTTTCCTAGCGACCACGATTTGTTATAACAATTGGATTTCATATTTAATCACATCAGCGCGAGTTCAAATTTTATGGTATTTGGCAACGTTAAATTGTTACTGTTTTTGAAATGTTAAAGCAAGGCTTCACTAGATATAGTCTCTTATACAGGCTGTTTCACTTATTCAAAAGTTTCATTATAACAATAGATTTCATATTTAATCACATCAACGTAAATTTAAATTTTTATGGTATTTGGCAAACGAGTTGTGGCAACACGTGATAATTAGATAATTATTATTGTTTTTGAAATTTAAAAGAGATCAATCAAAATAAAGTTAGAATTGGGTGTGGGCCGCGGTAGTCCGATCGGTAAGTCGTCGGACTCGTAACCGGAGGGTCCCGGGCCGATCATATAGAGGGAGCCGAGCCGATCAAAGATCCACCGTCTTCATTAATGGTGGCTAGGGGGCGTTAAAAATGTTCGTGGTCATAAAATCCTCCAAGTAAAACGATACCTCTGTGGGATGCTGGGATAAGGGTTTGCTCGGCCCTTGGGCCTGGTTAAAAAATGAACAGAGCGCTCTTCAGGGCCCAATCCCGGTTAAACCACGAGTTGTGGTATGTACGGGGAAGAACCTTTGAGTGTGAAGTGAAGTGAAAGTCAAAACCAACTGTAATCAAATGCGTACTGGAGAACAGGGATTCTGCATCCATTCTCATCAACCTCTCCCGCGCTTTCGGCGCCAAATGAAATGAAATTGGGTGTGAATTTACGGTGAGCATGGATTAAATAAGGTTGTGTTTTTTAAAACAAATTACGGCTGTTTTAAATGCGTAATTGCAACCAAAGGCAAAATATGCTTTTCAAGTTTATCTAAATACGTACTTCGCATTTTAGAAAAAAACACGAGTTTACAAACCTCTTTTTTTTTTTAACCGAGTGGGCTCGGTCCCCTGGTACTAAAGCTTTTAAAAGGGGTCTTCAATCTCCATATATTATTTCTCTAAGCCGAATCCTATACCCGGTCGAAACTCGCTCATTTCTTTATCGAATTGCAAGAAAATTTATGATTTTGAAGCTTATCCCGCGGGCTATTGACGAAAATTAGACCCACCCTCTAAAAAGTGTCGATTCGTTTTTTATTCGAACTTCAATTTTTGGGCACAAAATTGACTCTATCTAGCGAAATAATTGTCGTATCGTCTCCATTTTGATTTCATTCGAAAGATTAAAAAAAATGCGTTCTTTAGAACGTTTCTCCGCTAGCGCCGCGTAACGAGAATCTCGAAAATCCACGTTTAAGCGACTTATAAGCGATTGAAGTTTGAAAAATTTAAATTTTTTGCTCAACTGTTAAAATCGTTACCATTCAAATCAATTTTAAATGCGACATTTCAAGCCAAGGCTTAGCTCGGTAAACCTTAATTGTAACTTTTATTGTTTCAAAATACTATGGTAGTTTTGCGATAACGTTAGTATTTAGTTTAGTAGTAGCCTTGGGTATTTGATTTTAATATAGGGTATCACTTTTGTAGTAGTTGTAAAAGTGAACGTGTCTTTGATCTCTTTGAAAAGTTGTCAGAACGACGGCAATAGATGGCGATGTTGTGCAAATGAAGCCAATAAAAATTGTCGTATTAAATTTTAAGTTTAGAGTTTTTTTTTTTTTTTTTTTTTTTTTTTTTTTTTTTTTTTTTTTTTTGCGGAATTCCGCACGGGTCACCTAGTTTAGTTTATTTTAATATGAGTTCGGCAGTTTTTTAATCGGAGATCGGGTCGGTTTTTTTTTTTTTTTTTAATTTTTTATTTAATCGTAGTTCTTGTTAGCAACTAGCTTTGTTTTGTGTCTGTTCGGGTGGTACATTGTGATTGATTTCAAACTTATCCTCGACTGAAGTAGAGCCTTGAACTTATGCGCTTAGTGCATGCCTCCAAGAAAGCCATATGTCCGCTGCCAAGAAAAATGTTGAAGTGGGGGAAAAAAACTGATAAAGTAGTACAACAACAGCACGAAACGTCCGATGGACGTTCATTTATGTCCTGATGGACGTTCAAACGTCCAAAAGTCGTCTTTTGACGTCGTTGAACGTCCATCGAACGTTTGGTGCTGTTGGGGTAATATTATTGCAAAAAGATGTGATATCTCCCCAAAAACAACTCTGTTGTAAAAACATCCCCCGCCAAGAAAACCTTAAACAATCAGTCTTAAAAAGATATGATATCGAGTTTTCCCGCCAAGTTTGTGCCAAACTACTCCTCGCCTGTATGGACAGTTCGTTAAAATTGTTTTCAGTACTGTTAGGCGGGAAGTTTTGTAAAGTGAGGTGGTTGCTTGATGAGTAAAAACTTCCCGCCTGGCAGGACTGAAAACAATTTAAACGAACTATCCATACAGGCGAGGAGTAGTTTAGCACAAATTTGGCGGGAAAACTCGATATCATATCTTTTTAAGGCTGAGTGTTTAAGGTTTTCTTGCCGGGGGATGTTTTTACAACAGAGTTGTTTTTGGGGAGATTTAATCTACTTCAACCTTTCTCATTCAATTATACTGCAATATTAAAAGCATGGTTTCCTTTTAGCGGCAATTTTACCAAATCTTGATTTTCAAAAAAAGAAAAAAAAAGAAATCCTATGTTAGTAAAACCTAAAGCACCCTTGGGTCTAATTTATCCTACACCATCGGTTCCCAACTAGTGGTTAGCAAATTCGTGAGGGTTAACTGGAAGTACAAAGTTGGCTCGTTAAAATAATATTGTAATGGCAGAGTTTTAACATGCTTGTTTTGAAATCTCAAGTTCAAGCCTTTTTTTTATTATTTCATTTTATTGGAAGAAAAAATGTAATTTAATTAATCCGAGACATTTTCCACAAATTATATTTTTGAAGATTATTTCGCAATTGACTTCTGATTCAGTGTTACAAATAAAGGCACTGTTGTGTCAGAAAAATAAATTTAAATTTTATCAATCGTTTAGACAACGTGTCTGTTGGAAAAGGATTTTTAACACTCAGAACTAAGTGTAGAATCAATTTAAATGCTGAACCTAATATCTGAACCTCAAAACCAGAACGACGTGTAAGTCCAGAAATGGCAATTTCACTTTTTTGCTTCATTGTATGTAGAATCGTATTCTACATCGACCCATTGAAACAGTATTTGAAAAAAAAAAAAAATCCTTCACAATTATTTAGAAGCGTGAAAAAAGAGCGCGAGTCCCATCCTTTGCATGTATCCGACAATCGTTTTCACCCTCTACTGAAAAATGACGAAAATGGACTTACGTTAGTTTTTTCTGAGGTACAGATATGGGACAGAATCTGTCAGAGATTTGAGTCAAATTTTAACCCATGCCGACTTCGAAAACATCAATAAGACATTCGTTTAAGTTTTAAGCTTATTATCTCACACGTTTTCGACAAGGATGCGAAACTCATATATAGTATCCTTTCTGTGAGTTTTAACCATGTGAAATGTTCAACTGTTAGACTGATAGAGCCATGTAAGGACAAGTTATATTTCTTTTCCGTGTTGGTACATTTTCGTACCAACCGGCATTAATGGTTAAACTTATTTGTTCCACAACTATGCCATCTTTTTTTTT
Organism: Uloborus plumipes; assembly: GCA_038373865.1. Lineage (NCBI taxonomy): Eukaryota > Metazoa > Arthropoda > Arachnida > Araneae > Uloboridae > Uloborus > Uloborus plumipes. Next base: position 52,029 of record JAXGGA010004643.1, on the reverse strand, counting down.
TCTTTCTTTTTTCTTCAAAGTCTCAATCTCAAAGAATTGAAGGGCTTGGGAGATGAAGGGGTTAAGTGACAAAACAGAAATTGCGAGTAATTAAAGTTTATTGTACCAGTTGCAGCTTTTTTGTTTTCCAGTTTTGTCGTTCGTGTGCGTACGAAATTGATCTAATGACATCTACTTTTTGATGTCCCAAGTTTTATTTGCCTACCTGCCCGAAAGCAGAATACTGCTAAATCGGCGACGTACGTCGCAGAACAGACATCGGGGCTGCAGAACAATTCTGTTCAAAATTGAGCAACCAAAAAAAAAAAAAAAAAACGTTATAGTTCGAAAGCGCGAGCGCAAAAAAAAAAAAAAGTTATCGTTCGAAAGCAAAAAAAAAAAAGTTTCGTTCGTAGCCCATGTCTCGCAGAGCCGGAGGCAATCATACCGGCGCCGTAGCCAGTGCCGTGAAAATTGCCATATAGACCACAGCAGACGTGCGGACGACTTGACTTGAGCTTCTGAGGACCTTCCTGATTTTTCCGCAGAACTTCAGCGATGACACTTGCGCAGGCTTCGTTTGAAGTTCTGCAGTCCTTCTTATTTGGGCCGCAGAACTTTAGTTACGAAACTTGCAGTACACATTCGTTATTCAAATAATGTTTCCAACGATTATTTTTTTTTCCGCATGAGAATCGCGGGGACGCAAACTTAGTCTGAAATTCTGCGAGCTTTCACATTTTGGCCGCAGATCTTAGGTGACGAAGCTTGCGGTAGAGGTACACAAATCAGTTCTTCAAATTATGTTTGAAATGTTTTCGCAAGAGAATCGCAGGGGCGCAGGTTTTCAATTGAAGTTTTGCAGGTCTTCACATTTTATCCGCTTAACTTCAGTGACGACACTTCGTAGCATATATTAGATATTCAGTTATGTTTAAAACCATGTTTCCTCATGAGGGGATCGCGGGGACGCAAGCTTCTTTGAAATTCTTCGGGCTTTCACATTTTGGCCGCAGAACTTCAGTGACGAAGCTTGTAGTGCAAATAGTTTTTCAAATTATGTTTAAAACAATTGATTCTTCCGCGTTGAAGAGTCGCGGGGAGCGGGATTCGTTTGAAGTTCTGCGGGGGCCCTACACATTTATCCGCAGGACTTCAGTGACGAAACTTGCAGTACAAACTATAGTTATTCAAATTTTGTTTCAAACAATTAATTCTTCCGTGTTATAGAATCGCGGGAAAACGGGCTTCGTTTGAAATTCTGCGGGCCTACACATTTTATCCGCAGAACTTCAGTGACGAAACTTGCGGTACAAATTAGATATTCGACAATGTTCAAAAAATTTTTTCCTCGTGAGAGAATCGCGGGATTGGGGGTACTTGCCTGAAGTTTCGCGGTCTTTCACATTTTGGCCGCAGAACTTCAGAGACGAAACTTGCAGCGCATATCAGTTATTCAAATGATCTTTAAACTATTAACTCTTCCTGTTGAGAGAATCGAGGGGCGCAGCGTTTTAAGTTCTACGGGCTTTTATATTTTGGCGACAGAACGTCAGCAACGAAACTTCCAGAACAAATTGGCTTTTCAAATTTTCTTTAAAACAATAAATCGTTACTCATCAATAAACGGCGGGTGGGGGGGGGGGAGGGGTGTTCGCTTAAAGTTCTCATTACGTTTTGACCGCAGAACTGCTGTGACGAATCTTACACAACAAATTAACCTTTTGGATCCCGGCTGTTCATGTTGTAACGAGTCCGTAGCACCTTCAACTTTCTTAAATAATCATTCCAATCTTGAGGAAGTAACTATAAATTTATTTACAAGTATGTACACTTATTTACAATAGGAGCAGGAAACAATTGCTAAACATCCAGCAATTAGGTAGCAAACAGTACACTGTACTCTCAACAGTAACTCAGCACCACGTATCTAACGTGAACAGTAATTAAGAAATTACATAAAATGTTTTTGGAAAAAAAATAGAACCGACTTCAGTTGGAAATTGCTCTAAAAAGTAAAAATAATTTTTTTTCTTTGAACACCATCGAAACTACTTTTAAACATAAGTTTTGAAGTCGGCGCAAAAACGATAGGTAAAATGATATGAAACCATATTTTGCCAACTTTTTTCAGAGAAACCATTCAAAATTAAAACAGAATATTTGTACCATTGCACGAATGTGTGGTAATTCAATGAAACGTATGCGAGTGCTTTTAAAGAACCAGGATACATTAAAATTTATATTTATAGTTGAATTGTAGTTGCGTATGATTCCATACATTGTTTTTGCGCCGACTTCAAAACTTATGTTTAAAAGTAGTTTCGATGGTGTTCAAAGAAAAAAAAAATATTTTTTATTTTTTAGAGCAATTTCCAACTGAAGTCGGTTCTATTTTTTTTTCCAAAAATATTTTATTTCATTCTTTTTAATGTAAATGCACTTAAAATAATCAAAATATAGTTAAAAACTAACATTTACGCTTTTAAATAAAGTTCAGAATAAAGTTTAAAATTAGTTGACTTTCATGTTTGATTTAGTTAAGCCTTCATTTAAAATTCTCATTATCATTATTATTACTGTTTCATATCAACCACGTCATGTAACAATGGATTTCATATTTAATCATTTAGGAAAAATCGCTGTCATTATTACGATTACTGTGATCCCGATTTCTATTTCGAACGATTTCTGCAGGTTCCCGTTATCAAACCCGGACCACGAGACGATGGGACCAATCGGAAATGAAACCCTTTCTAACAAAAAAAGAATTTTTGAAATCGGTCCAGGCGTCTTCGAGAAATCTTATAACATACAAAAAAATAAAATTCTCCGATGAATTGTATAACCTCCTCCTTTGTTGAAGGAGGTTAAAAAGCAAAACAAACATTCGCCCAAGCGAATAAAACGAGCCTCTCAGAAATCAAATCTGAGAAAAACTGTGTTCAAGGCAGTTGGACAACTATTTATACTCGGAAGGAAATTTCTACAACATTCTAGCAAAATCCGGAGTGTTCGATTTATTCACAAACTTAAATAATCCATTCAAGATTTTCTAGTGATAAAAAGAAAAACCCACAATATTACAACTCAGAGCGAAAATGTCTTTATGCTTATTAAAGTTAGGGGAAGTGCAAAAACTACAAAATGTTACAAGGTCGGTAAACAAATGGTAAAAGTGATATCTTCAGATACTTTTGCAACATGTCGCCAGATAAAACCAAAACTAGTGACAATGGTGCAAGGCAGGAAAAACAACTACTATTTACAAGATTTGTAACAATATAGTAATCTTTCTTTCGACCAGGTAAGTACGACAGTTGAACCACAGATTTATTTTCCATTGAAAAGAAAAGGTATAAACTGTCGTACCAGACGTATGAAACCTTGAAAAAATACCCGGCTCCAAAGGGTTCGAGTGAAAATTTGAACGCAAATAAATTGAAACTCAATAAAAAAAATATGATTAGTTGGTGGAAATTATTTAAATTGATAATCTTAATATAAGTAAAGAGTTGCAGGTATGATTTGTACCATTTTCGCTGGAATGACCATATATATATATATATATATATATATATATATATATATATATATATTTTTTTTTTTTTAATTTGGTTGCGTTTCATTAAATTCTAATTTGCAGTACATTATATGAAAAAATGAGAAAACACTTTTTGTTAACATTTTGACCGTAAATATATCATGCATAAATCTATCTTGTAGAACAATTTTGGGCAAATAATTTTGCGTTGCAGAACATCACTAAGTATTCTGCTTTGGGGCCTACCTGTATCCATTGCTTACCATTGTCCAGAGTGTTCATTTTTCAAAGTCTCAATCTCAAAGAATTGAAGGGCTTGGGAGATGAAGGGGTTAAGTGACAAAGCAGAAATTGCGAGTAATTAAAGTTTTATTGTAGAAGTTGCAGCTTTTTTGTTTTCCGGTTTTGTCGTTAGTGTGCGTATTAAATTGATCGTAATGACATCTACTTTTTGATGTCCCAAGTTTTATTTGCCTACCTGTATCCATTGCTTACCATTGTCCAGAGTGTTCATTTTTCAAAATGCTCCTTCATCCTCCAAGCCCTTCAATTATCACTGAGTTTGTGCAGTTGAATTTGTTTTGCAATTCTTTTTATCTATCATATATTTCAATTATTATTATTGCTCTTGTTATGAACTCTTAGTCCTCAAACTAAGAAAATCCTACTATAATTTATCGTATGTATGGGGGGGGGGGCTAATTACTTAGTGCACCAGGGGTTCGCCAACTTCGTTCTCCCAATATAAATTCGCATTGATTTTTTAGTTTTTGCTAAGATATTACTAGGAACCTGTGTGATAGTTCACCGTTCTCAAGAAGTCGTTCATTTAAAGAAACTATAGCTTCACTTTAAATATGTACAACTAGTATATATTTCAAGTCGTTATAAATATTGATTATATTTTTTAATATTTTGCATTTAAATATAATTCATGCAATTCTTCATGTCATTATTAAGCAACTTACTTTCAGTTTTTGTACTACTGAGCTGAAAGATGCACCTAAATTCCGTCATTAATTGGATTGATGTTTATTTTTTAATTAATAAATTACTTAAGTATTTAATTGAATACATTTAAACTTTTTGTTGACAGTTCAAAAGCATTTGCTAATAATTAATAAATACGGACAATGAATTAAGTAAGTTCAATGTTTCTGATCATCGATATTTCAAAACATCGATGTTTTTCATCAATATTGCAGCACTATTCTGCAACAATAGAAAGCAGTGAAATTGTAGCAGCGATTTTATTATTAGTTTTCGGGGAAACTGGGGAGGTTTGACCCTGTTTTTACAACTACATTTTTCTTTTCTTTTTTTTTTTGACAGAAAGTTTTCAAATTGATTTTATTTGTTTCCTTATGATATCTGACAATTTTTTACATTATTGTATTTTGTTTGAATTATACATTAATTTCTTTAAGACTCATTTTTCAAGGGGGTCGAGTATGTAAGTTTCATAACAAATGAGAAAGCAAGTTTCAGTTCTATTTAGTTTGATCATATGAATGCATTAACAGACAATTCTTCAAATGAATATTAAAGGACCGGATCCTAGTTAGGAACAAAAAAACGTACTTTATTTGAATTAAAATATTTGTTTTCAAACCAAATGATGTTTCACAGTTTAGAGATTGTTATACCACCATAAGAACTAAATGGGGCTGTTTGACCCGAGTAAAACCTCCCAGAATAGCCAAACAATTAAAAAAAAAAAACGCATACATTAATATAAAAAGTGAAAGTGAAAAATAAGTATAGTCTTTTAGTATATTAATCTGAGTAGAATTTTGTTTATATGAATGATGAACTAATTGTACAGGATAGATGAACTTGCAGCAAGAAAAATTACTTTTTCCTTGAAAAAAACATCACATACGATTACTCTTTGATTCTTCTCAAAAAGGGCTAAAAACTTGAGCAAACTTTAGATTCTACTTGATACCTTACTACGGTATGATGGCTCACGCGCACCAGTCAAATACATATTTAAATATGAAAAAGAGAGGGGGGGACACACCTCCCATGTGGTCAAACCTCTTTAGTTTCTTTTATATTTCTCAATATAGTACAGTAGAGAACCAATTATCCGGGATGTTTGGGACCACAGCTATCCCGGATAACTGAATTTCCCGGTTTTCTGGATAGCTACGAAGCGACATTTGCCAATTGTTTATAAAACTCAAGTTACTATAACAAATAGTAATGCATCTTAAAATCTGAAGAGAAAACGATCCAGAAGTGCTTATAGATATTACAATATTAAAAATTTCTGAGCTACATGCCACTTATATGGTATTTATGAAGAAATCTTTCATATTCATTTAGGTATTTCAAAAGAAAAAAAAAAAGCTCTTCATTGTTTAGAAATTGCCGAAAATGCGTATTTTAAAAAGTGGCGGAAAAATCGACAAAATGTTGCCGGTTTTCTGGTTTCCCGGTATTTTGGTTCCCGGATAAAAGGTTCTGAACTGTATTGTTACAAATCTTGTAAATCGTTGTTGTTTTTCCTGCCTTGCATCATTTTCACTAGTTTTGGTTTTATCTGGCGACATGTTGCAAAAGTATCTGAAGATATCACTTTTATCACTCGTATACCGGGCCTGTAACACTTTGTAGTTTTTACACTTGCCCTAACTTTAATAAGCATGAAGACATTTTTCGCTCGGAGTGGTTTTTCTTTTTATTACTAGAAGTTTCGTGAATGTATTGTTCAAGTTATGAATGAACTGGATTTTGCTAGAATATTGTCGAAACTTCGTTCTCGAGTATAAATAGCTGGCCTTGAACACAGTCAGTTAGTTCTTTTCAGATTTGATTTCTGGAGACTCGTTTTCATTCGCTTGGGAGAATGGTTGTTTTGCTTTTGTAATTGCTTAATTACTGTTCACGTTAGATGCGTGGTGCTGAGTTACTGTTGAGAGTACAGTGTACTGTTTGCTACCTAATTGCTGGATGTTTAGCAATTGTTTCCTGCTCCTATTGTAAATAAGTGTACATACTTGTAAATAAATTTATAGTTACTTCCTCAAGATTGGAATGATTATTTAAGAAAGTTGAAGGTGCTACGGACTCGTTACAGTATTGTTAAATACTTCGATAGTTTGATTAATTTTTCTACGGTTATTGTAAGCAACCGAATGACGGTAGTTCGCCTACATGGCTGTTTTTATCTTTTATATTCTATCACCCTTTTATTATTCTGGATATGAGACTTGCTAAGATTAACTCTTTTTTTTACAAGATGGGCAAACAGTAAAGCAATTCTCACAGAAACAACAAGCAATTAGTTATTAAGTTCAATTACATAAATCTATATACGCTATGCTTCCGAGGGATTTCACATTCAGTTAGTTGTTTATCTTCTAGTAATAATTATTTTGTGTTTATTGCTCTAATAAACTGTTTATTGATAAATTTCCGAATTTTTTGTAGCTGTTTTGATGTCCTAAGTCTTGTGTTTCGTCGTTGCCATTGAAAAAAATCTTTGTCTTTGCGTCAATGCATAGAAATGGAGCTGTATGTTTCTAAATCTGAATCTATTAGTGTATTTTTGAAATCTCCAAGATATCTCCTTTGATTTGATAAAATTCTGCCCTTGAAACGGTTTAAAAACGTATCAACGCGAACCACTTACTAAGTGTCCGATTGATAAATTTTAAGAAACAGCGGTTAAGGCCAAGGCTTCACTTAAATTTCGCTTCGTTAAGCAAATATTTGTTGAAAGGGTTTAAGCTCATTGGATTATCTTAAAACAAATTGTTTTAACTAGATGTAAATGTGTATAACGTCTATATTTCAAAAAACAGGTAGACGTTTTTGATACCCTTCCTGTTTTAAAATGTTTGATAAATAAATAATTATTGCTCGTTTTGCTTTTTAAGTATGCAAGAAAAATATCAATAATAGGGGGCAACCACATCCGCTGGATTATGCTAAAAATAAGTTTCTACATTTTTCTTTCGATTCTAAATGCAACTATACCATTCTTTACACCAACCCATTACTTTGATTCTCTCGTCATAGGATCATTTAACGAATATATATTTAATTTGATAAAGAGTCCTTAAGGCTAATAAGTTCTTATTTTGTAATTTACCGTGAGAAAGAGTGATAGATGTCTACAAAATATTCAAAATATTTTTCTATTTAATAAGTTTATTTGTTCAAATGTCATTATGTATGAAATATACAAATACATAGTAATTATTATTATGAAGAAAATAATGACATGTTCGATGTAGATCTTTTTTTTTTTTGAATTAAAGTAGAGCATCAAATATCTACGTTTTTAAGAGATGTCTTTCTGGGCAAATATGTTCCAGTTTATGGTAGTTATTATGTAAAGTGGTTTTTTTTTTTTTTTTTGCAAAAAATCTCATAAAAAATGACATTGGTTCAAGTTTTTCAAGTTTATATTTTTATTTATCTTCGCTTGGGGGGGGGGGGATTATCACGATGGATTACCTGACTCTTGTGCCTAAATATGTCCAAATGTGGTCTAGTTGAGCAAAGAAAATGTACCAAGTTCGCTTGGTATCGTTCACAAATCTTGTTACGCTCTCTTCACGAATCTCTCTCTTATATTTTTTTATCCTCAGTAGCACAAATATCTTTCAGAAAGCAACGAATGCTGAAATCCAAGCATCTACGCGTGTTCAAATCATCTCAGATGTATTGCATTACTTACGATGAAACATTATTTTGCTTCTTTAGTATTATGATATTTATTTAATTATTTAAATTAAGCCTGGTTTCTGGGTCCTGGGTTCAGACTCCTTAACCACAAATCAGTTAGACAGTCGCAAGGAAAATAATGACTTACTTTCCAGCTCCTAGAATTTAAAAACCTCCGACTCTTTTACCTCTCAATCAGTCTACCTGTGAAGCATCTTTCCGACACCCGCGTGGAATCATTCCGCTTCGGATCGATGTCACAACTGCTCCTTTAGTTCTGTACCTCAGAACCAGACTAACATAAGTCCATTTTCGTCATTTTTCAGTAAAGGGGAAAAACGATGTATTCGACAATCGTTTTTCCCCTCTACCGAAAAATGACGAAAATGGACTTACGTTAGTCTGGTTCTGAGGTGCAGAGTTGATCCCACTTAAAATTTCTGCAACAATTTTCGCAATTTAGGAAAGAGGAATGACATCAATCCGCAGCGGAATTCGACCGATATTTTCTGTAATAGAGCCCTGTATGACTCAAAGTGTCCGAGTCCGACTCCGCGATCCTGTATACTGCCGTACTAAGCACAAAAGTCGCATCTGCACTTTTTAACAAAATTGAGTTATCGCCACCAGGTGGCTCTTCGTGACGTATTTTACCTAAATACAATATTATATGGTCATTTGAGGACGGAAAATATTTTCTGAAAAAGTTTCATTTGAATCAAATATATGGTGGCGCAAAACTTTAAAGAGTTATAAGGCCACTTTTGCGCTTAGCACGGCAGTATAGCTATAAAAACGCTTAAACTGCAACTAACTGCAACATCTGCTGGAGTAATAACGCAAATCTACTTCGGCCGCTATGATATTTATTAAGTACTATAGCAAAACTTACAGCTATAACAGCAGGACATGAGGCCCTCAAATTTCCAAAGCGCCTTGCCTCCAAACCGATAAGTAAATCATTGTTAACCTCTTTAATTGTTGGCGCAAAACTCAAATCAGCACCTATACCCAAAGTCTCCTAAGGAACCAATTTTTGTCTGAATCCACACGTTACTTCTGGATATATAACATTAACGCATAATGAAGAAAATGTTTGATTGTTGTACCCCTGCCTGAAGGAATTGGCACTAAAATCTGATGGGAATTAATTTACATAGGGGTTCCTATGTGTACCAAATTTTGTTCGATTTTATGCAGAAGTTTTTGCACTAGAGCAGCATAAAAAAAAGGAAACGGCCACGTGCATATAGACACCAGACAGATGATTTCCAAAAATCGCAAAATAAAGCAAGGGCGCATCCAGAAATGCTCCAAGGGAGGGGTGATTGGTTTTTTTTTTCTTACTTGCCCACTTTTTTCGCCATGCATCCTTGTTAACACATGTTGATTACAAATCTTTTGGTCTTCCATTTCGAAAAATTTCCAGTTCAGAGCTCCGAATTCCCGCACCTTTTCCCTTAATATCATCAAAGATCAACTTAAGTTGCCTTTTTTGAACTTCAACATCTAAAAACTGCAGAATAAGAGTTCCTCAAGGGAGGGGCGATGGGGGCGATCGCCCCTCCCATGTATCCGCCCTTGAAATAAAGTCAGCACACACCAAAATGTTCAAATTTGTCTAAATTCGGAAATTTTCAGAAATCAATACTTTATTTTCTATATTAGATACAGAACAGAGTAAAAATAGTTGATTGTATGTGTTCTTCTCTTCAGTAACATCGCTTTGTTTTTAAATGATTACAGAGGCTTCAATAAAAAAACAAATCAATAAAGTTTAATGACAGATTTATAATTTTTCCTCCTATCTATCTCCCGGTGCTTTGTAGCTAGCTACACAGACACGATAATCGCCGATGTAATATACGTTCAAGTACTTTTTATCTGTCTAGACGCATTTTATCGTCGAGGAATGGTTACCCAAATTATAAACATTTTTTAATTGCACGTGTACTTTCATTCACAAGCCTGTTTGTAACTTTGTTGCAACTTTGAAAGCTGTAATCGTCACTTTTTTATATTTTCCCATCTAGAAGCCGATCGTGATTGATTCATGGGTCTCCATTATCGGCGATGACAGGCAACATCAGTGGAACAACGAGTTCCAGGCATAGTCGTAGATACTCGTAGCCAAATTAGTACCTCAGTACGTTATCTGCTGTTTGATAAATAATTTTCTAAAAATGATAAGTTACAGAAACGGTGCATTGTATAATACTTAGGACTTCTTTGGTTGACTGTTGACTCAGAAGAAATAATGTTAAGAAGAATAAGTCAAAAAAAAATGTATTTCAAGTAATGGAGTAGGTCAAGTAGGGGTGGGTGGTTAGTACTGATTTGCTGAGAAAATAGTGAGGCTACAATGCATTTCATAAAATTGGTCTAAAGAGAGAGAGTTAATAGTGATTAAATTCTTTTTTTAAAATATTTAATGATTTTAAAAAACGGACAAATTTTGTACGCAGCCCTACACCTTTGCATTTGATAAATAGATGTCTTCATGTACGTATGTGGGTGTGTACTTTCATTCCCATAAAATAAATAACCCTTCCTCCCTGAAATACTTGAAATAAACATCACATTTCATATACATTATCAATACATCCGAATATCTTTTGTTTCATATGAGTTTATGCTGAAAAATAGAGCTGTTTTCACTGACAAAAGCAATTTTTATAACTTGGGTGTTTTTATGAGCAATTTTTGCTGCAGTTTTGTGTCGTAGAAAGTTAAATCTGTTCAATTTTTGAATTGAAGCTACCTTAGGTTCTAGTACTGATTCTATTTTTTTCACAATTTATGTATCAGACACCAATCTTATATGCTCCAACATGTATATGTTACCAAAAGAATGCATCAAATTTTGATTCAAGTTATCTGCTACTGTACTGAAAGTAAAAGTTAAGCAATACTTTCGACAAACATGACCTCGTTTCAAAATCAAAATCAAGAGCTCAAAATTTGTAAGTTTAAAGTTAGAAGCAGTAGAAGAAGTTCCAAAAGTTGATCAACCTAGCCTTAAAATTTCCAGCCATTACCAGTATGCCATTAAAAACTGATTTATCAATAGCCTGAGTTTTAATGAACTGATGATTTTATTGTAAATTGAATCAACGCTTTTAAAAATTTTTCACGCACGTTTGAAAGGGTACATTTTAAATCAACATTTTTTCTCTCCCTCTCTCTGCCCGTGACACGAATAAAAAGAATGTCCTTCTTCCCAAGCAGCAGTGTTTTTTCTAGTTCCGTTTGAGGGGGGGGAGAAAAGTTTCATGCTGCACATCACGCTCATGCAAAAAAGGGTAAATATTCAAATTTCAACGTCCTTCCACGCTATCGCCTTCCCTTTTACCTATTTCGGAAGAGATAGAATTTAAGCCTTTATGTGGATACAGTTTCAAGAACCTTTCTGATGTATGTAGATGGCCGTCCAATTATGCAAATATTTTTGGTTTTTGGCATTGGTTGGTTGGCAGTACGAATAGATGCTTTCAGAAGTCCAACTTCTCTATTGTATTGAGGGTCACTTCCGTCCATTTGGATCCCGAATGTAAAATCCATTATCCACTCTTTGAAATGTCATACATTTTTCGTAAGGTTGCAAAATATAAAATTTCTGTCTACAGCAAAATGGGTACTTATAGGCTGTTTTCTTATTTTCCAGGGATTTATATCTTTTCCTTACGAATTTTGTTGATTTGTTTCTACATAGATATTGCTTTCTAATATTGCAAACATGTAAATTTTATGCGGAAAAACAATCAGATTTAAAGTATCATTTTAAATAATTTTTCCTATCTTAGCTGCTGGGAACAGCGTGCATACATATTGACTGCTTACGATATTTGCATGTCACATTCAAATCATGAATTTAAATTTTTTGGGGACACTTATTTTGAAGCATAACAATGAATCAAATAAAGAGAAAAGCAAAAATAAGATTTTTTCAAGTACCGAAAAAGTGCCTGAGAAAATAAAATTATTTAATAACACTTTCAGGATTTTTTTCAAAACAAAAATGAAAACTCATTTTATTTAATAAATACAAAATAAACATATTCTAGTAATTCTTTTAATCAAAGTAAAGTTTTTTTTCCTTCACGAGAATGAAATTGTCATTCAATATAAATATTCTTAAAATATATATTCATATGTGAACGCAAAATTTGGAACAAAAAACATTACTTAGGTGAGAAATTTTGAAAAGTATATGGATGTGCCAACGCTTTAAAAATACGTTACAGAGAAAGACGGAGAAAAAAATTTCTTAATGAGTACCGAGAAATCCACCATATTCAAGTCAGTTACTTTAAATTATAGCTGAAACAAAATGGTAGATATAATTCAACTTCGCAGAGATGGCCTATGACTACTCCTTTTTTCAGGATTGTCCATTTTTAGGAAGGGGTGATAAGCAGATGAAAATTGAGGAATGGGATTCACAATTGATGGGGTAATTTGAATGGGTAGAAATTCTACTTATTTTAAGGAATGGACTCGTTTTCTCATTTGATTGACACCGGCCATCTCGTCGCGGTTGAATTATAATATTGATTTGTCATTCTAAAGTAATTATTTCTTCTTGTTAAAATTATTTCTGTTTGTTATTATAATTAGCCGCATCATTATTATTTTAACTTTTTGCAATATTATTGCGTTTTTCATTTCTTAAAGTATTAATCACAAGCTTCTATATAGTTAATATACAGGGTGTCCACTCCAATCGTGGACCAATAGCTAATTTCTAAACCGTTGGAGATAAGTATATAGTTTATTTAGGAAAAAATCTCTAAATTACGAAAGGAATTTTGAGTCTATTCAATGTTTTTCAAAAAATCAAATTTTGAAAGAGTTACGAAATTTAAATTTTTATACAGCCCCCCAGTCCTATCAATCATATTTAGTAAAACATTCTTGACACTGTAACGTTTAAAACTAAAAAAAAATCACTCTTCTACGACAAAAATTGACCGAGTTATGACGTTTTGAAAAATCATGATTTTGAAGGATTTCGCATACGGTCCCTTAAGCGATCTCTCGATGACGTCATGAAACAATGCAAAATCTTAATTTTTCAAAACGTCATAACTCGGTCAATTTTTGTGGTAGAAGAGTGATTTTTTTTTAGTTTTAAACGTTACAGTGTCAAGAATGTTTTACTAAACATGATTGATAGGACTGGGGGGCTGTATAAAAATTTAAATTTCGTAACTCTTTCAAAATTTGATTTTTTGAAAAACATTGAATCGACCCAAAATTCCTTTCGTAATTTGGAGATTTTTTCCTAAATAAACTATATGCTTATCTCTAACGGTTTAGAAATTAGCTATTGGTCCACGATTGGAGTGGACACCCTGTATATTGTATGTTCTTCCAACTATAGATTTGTATAAAATTTGCTCATATTAACTTCTCGGGTAGTAAAATTAAACTGAAAAATCAAAACACTTTGTGCTTCATTTTTACCAAGGAGTTGAAATTTAAAGTGAGGGAAAGAACTTTATAGCAAAAATAAATAAATACACAAATAAATAAGTATTACTAAATAAAATAAAGAAAGAAATAAAATGTTTTTTATAATTTATGCAACATATCAGGTTTATTTTGTTTCCCCGTTTTTGAATTAATAGTGGAAACAAAAAATAAATATCATAACTATAAAAGTTAACGAATTGCATAACTGGTCGATAAGCTCACACTTTCTCTGTAGTCATAAGCTGTCATAATTGTAACAAGATACGCTATCACGTGGCCACTACATCTCTTTCTGATGTATTGCCTCATTTGTGGATCACAGGAAACGTGGCTTAAAGATTTTAAAAAGCTCTCGTATACGTATGCACTTATTTATCTACCTTGCTTTGATAAGATGAATTAGCCTGTCGTATTTAAATTCTATGCAAAGGAACATGAATCTTCACTTCGGCTCTTTTGACATCTTGTTTATAATATGAATCACTTTCGTAGAGCTGCTCCAAGAGCAGTTTTAGTTACCATACAAAATAAAAGGAAATAAACGTGCTAAATAAAGTGAGCCGTTCAGAATCAAAACCAGTTAACTTCATTTTTTATGAAAAATTATTTTAACAAAATTATTTTGTAAAAAATATTTATGAGTTTGAAAGCTCCTTTAATAATGTCTTAAATGCAATAATAGATCAGATTTCACTAGATCTCAATAAAAAGTGAATATAAAAAAAATGTTTTAACTCAAAACCCCTTCAGATCCAGCGTTTCGCTTTCGGAACTAAGAATTTTGAGCAATAGACTTAACTGATTTTGATTCTAAACGTCTCAAATAGTGAACAAAATAAGACACATTGAGTTGGCATTCCAGAAGTTTCATAATGAATTGTGACTCGCTGTTTTAAATGAAGAAAATAAACCAAAGGGTGCAACTAACTATTCTATACTTGCACTACAAGTAAAATTACTTGAATGGCTAGATAGGGGAATCTTTGTTGAATCATTACAAAATTGACAGAAAAAATGTGGACAGTATTAAATAGTTACTAAAATAGCTTTTATCCCCTCTTATCTAGCTTCCAAAGAATAGTTGTAATTCTCACAACCCTTAATGATTCAGAATTGACATTCCAGCAGTTTTATAATACCTCGTGATTTATTCCCGTTGTTTTAACCGAAGCAAACAATCCAAAGTAAACCTGGGAATGCAAAACTACTAGAAGGGTGAGATAGGGGGAATCAGTGGTGCACATACTATATAAAATTGACAGAAATATGTCAAACGCAATATTAATTAATTCAAAAATAGTTTCATTTCAATATTATTCACCCCAAAGAATAGTTGTAGTGCTCACAACTCTTAGTGATTCTGAATTGTCATTCGAGGAGTTTTATAATTCCTCGTGATTTATTCCCGTTGTTTTAACCGAAGCAAACAATCCAACGTAAACCTGGGAATGCAAAACTACTTGAAGGGTGAGATAGGGAGAATCAGTGGTGCACATACTATATAAAATTGACAGAAATATGTCAAACGCAATATTAAGTAGCTTCAAAAAGAGTTTTATTTCAATATTATTTATCTCAAAGAATAGTTGCAGTTCTCACAACCCTTACTGATTCAGAATTGTCATTCCGGGAGTTTTATAATTCCTCGTGATTTATCCCCGTTGTTTTAACTGAGGCAAACAATCCAAAGTAAACCTGGGAATGCAAAACTACTTGAAGGGTGAGATAGGGGGAATCAGTGGTGAATAATCATAAAAGCAACAAGCAGCAAAGAGAGAGAGAAGATAAAAAAAAAAGCGAAAAACGGGCTCGTTTAAAAGAAAGGATTGTTTATAGAAGTGAAGCTCGGCGTGAGATTTCGGCAGCCCGGAAACCGACTGCGGCAAGTGCTGGGCAGGCAGCCAAGAAAAGGCAGGGGGCACGGCTGGCCTACCCTTGCCACCGAGCGGCAAAAAGAGTGCCAATCAACCGTTTAGCCGCCTGGAAAAAAGACAGCTGTTATCCCATGAGCGACTTCGAACAAACAAGTCAGTTGGGCCGTGGCAAAATCGCACTTGCCGGGCCCCCGCCGAATTTTGTCAATAAACAGGGCACTTATTTGTTTGCTTCCTTCTTCCCTCTTTGATTCTCTCTTGCTTTTTGTCACTTCTTTGTGAGTTTGGGTTTTTTGTTTTTGCGTCGCTCGAGTTCTAGATTCGAAGTCGTCTGTAATTTTTTCCTCTATTTTCTGTTTGCATTCTGTATCGATGCAGGGAGGATTGGGGTCTCCTCGGGTTTCTGTCGTGCTACTTGGGAGGATAATGCAGCTTTTGAGCAGTCTTCAGAAAAAGCTTTTTGGTGGAGAAGCGACTCGCTGCAAAAATTTAAAATAGCTCGAAACCGTAATGCAGTTTTTTTTTTTTTTTAACCCGTTCTGCCACTGAAATAACTGTAAATTCAAAAACAAAAGACGCACACCCTGAAATGTTTATTATCAAAAAAGACAAATATCAAAATCAGTTAAAACATGCCAGAGAATTAACACAAAATGAAGAAGAGGATATGTAAAAAAAGCTAAGCATTCGTAGTTGTGAAGTTGAAGAAATCTAGTACTTGGCACTTCTTCCAAAGTATTGCCAGTGTGATCGTTATACTCATGGTCTATAGCTTAGATAGATACATTCTATATGCACCCATATCCCTTTCCCCCCTTCTTTTGTACATAAACAGTACTTACCTTTCGCTGAAAAATTGGTAATGTCTTGTGCAGAGCCTTTTTAGACAATTAGGGATGAGAGAAAACTTTTCTATGGTAGTCGGTGTCAAAAAAAAAAAAAAAAAAGACAGAGAGAGGAGTAAAAATAGAAGCAAAATTCTTATTGTACAACATGTGGAGTATGCGGACCATTATCCGTTCAAACGAAGTATTGACGACGACATCACTCCTTTTATATCACTCAGGCTCATAATATCCTGAATAAAGGAGGTTATAACAGCATTGACATCAGTGATAAAAATGAGATTATGCATTCAGACCCCCTAAAAACGGCTAGGTAAAATCGGTGAGTTTTGTTAGGGCGACCTCCGTCCTTATTAAAAATAGAATTTCCAATAAAATATATCGAGAATTAAATTATCGTGTGGCCTAAATATTATAGAAATGTTCATAGATATTTCACTTTTTAGTAACTCTTCTAAAGGGTTACTGTATAATATCACGTGATGGAAGGATAAAGTCTTCCAGATTTGGAAAGTGTTCTCAAACTTGTTATTAGCGGCAATGAACTCTCTACTGAATATATTGTGATTTGGAAGAAAAAAAAAAAAAAAAGACTGCCTTATTAGTCACGTGGCTGGGCTCCAACACCACCTTCCACAAAACTGTTTTGTAGAAGGTTTTGTCGGAGCCCTTTAGAAGAAAGCATTCTCTCTCTAATACATCACATCTCTGTGGTGTTTTCAGTATAAATTTGGAAAATTATTTAAAAAATATATTTCTTTTAGCTATAGCTAGTCTTTCTAATTTTGGATGGGAGTAAAGTTAAAGAAAATTTGCAGTTTAGAAGTATGCGTTAAGCCTTAGATATTCTAAAATTAATTTTCAAAGCTTTAAAACGAACGTGTTTCTCTGAAATTTGTTTTTTCAAAACGAGGAATTCCTTGTTTAAAGTCTCAGAGAAAAGGAAGCGAGTTATTTTTTGTCTCTTCCAATCAGTTTTCATTGATGAGGCCTATAGCACCAAATCTATTTTTAACTGCAAATCGTGCAAAAGATCCTCCTAATCAGGGGTGCCCATCCCCCCCAAGCTCAATAGCGCAAATTCCCTCCCCCCCAAAAAAATTTTTTTTTTCACAACCCTCTTGTGCTTTTTTTTTTATTTTACTCCTCTTTTTTGTTTTATTTATTTTTTAATATTATTATTATTTTTTTAATATTACTCATTTATTTTTTTAAATATTACTTATTTACTTCTTAAAATATGATTTATTTACTTTTTAAAATATTATTTTTTCATTTTTTAAAACTATAACAATTATTTTTCTTTATATTATTCATTTTTAAAAAGTTCGAATTATGCGCAGAATGGAATTGCTTTTTTTTCCGTTTCAGACATTCCAAGCACACACACACGCGCACAAAACTAAATAAATAATAATAATAAAAAAAATAATAATTAAAAAAAAGAATAATTTTTGTTAAAAAAACCGGAAATAATTTAAATTAAAAAAATTAATTAAAAAATAATTTAAATAAATAAATAAATTAGTTTAAAGAACCCCCCCCCCCCCCCCCAAATTTTGATGGCGCAACTTGCGCCATAATCCCTTTGTGGGCACCCCTGCTCCTAATTATTTCAGACAGATTTTAGGCATATGATGTTCTTGAAGCGAAAGTTATTCTGTTTGTTGTCCTCAGTTGACAAGTTGTTGGGTTTATTGACTTAAGCCGGGGAACACGTCATTTGAAATAGATGAGGGATTTAGAGGACAAATCAAATTACATTCAAGTTTCAATTATCGGAAATATACCGCACTGGTGTCGAATCAAAATTGTTGAAATTATTCATTTAGTTTTAGATAAGAACAAAAATACGTTAAAATACAGATAGTGTTGAAAAAAAAAAGGTTTGATGATGAGAGAGAAAGAAATTACAGATAAGCTTGTTATCTATTTCTTGCTGGGACTGAACCAGAGGGTAAATTAAATACCTTCGTTTAAAAACCCTTTAAACCGAGCCATGTTTTCCAATCCTGAGAATTGGTCTGAATCAAAACTTCTCCACTCAACAAACCAAAAAAAAAAAAAAGTTTGGTTGAGCAACTGGAATTTATCCCTTACCTCCTTTTTTTTTTTTTTTTTTTTTTTTTTTTGTCAATTTCTGTTGTTTCCTAAAAAAAAGTAGTACACATAAAACTAAGAGCAGATTTAAGTTCAATATATAAAATGTGCCCTCCAGGTTTTGGAAATAATTCTAAAAAATGACTGAAGATATTTTTACGAACTCAAAAATGCTGAAATTATGTTGAAGCTAATGAAACATTTTAATAAAGATAGCCACAAAAACAGGAGTCATCACATACATTTCCTCTGCTTTGAAGCTATCTCATCTAAGGAAAAATTACTGAGATTTATGTGGAATTTAAAGCTGATGAAATTACTAAGGGAAAAGCGTAGTCTAATGATCAAAGCTTTACGAAGCCACGAACTAATTTAATCTAAAAGATCTCGACTTTTCCTTTCAACTTCACCTCCCACTATGCTCACATAAACGATGTTCCATGCGACAAAGTTCGCTTAAAGTTGGTCCCGAATTCTTTGAGTAGGCAAAAACGACAAATATTTAACGACGGAAGTTGCTTATGCTCAGCTGCTAAAGCGAAGAGGGCGCCATCGTCGATTGACGTGAGAGATAAACTGCATCCAATCCATCTTCTGTCATTTTTGCACTTTTTTTTGTTCTGTTTAATTCTTTCTTTAGCGAACTCTTGTGCAATATTTTTTTGCAGCTCATTATTATTTCTTTTAAGACTGAATAAAATTCAAGGATTTCGGGGAACTCGTTGTTATTGCACTTTTTTCTTTTCCTCATATGATTCTACAAACTTGATAGAATACATTCTTATTTTTTTACGATGTCTGATTAATTATATTTAGCTCCAACGGATCTGTATCTCTATTATGCTATGAATGCACTAGGTTTTAAATTCTGTCAGAATCAATTTTATGTGTGAGAGTAATGTATTATATTTTTTTCGAAGTGTCAAATTTGTCTTCATCCAATAAAATTTGAAATGAATTCTATTTTAGTATTGCGTCAAAATCGTGAAAAGAAACAATTGTAGATAGTTTGGGAATTTTATGATGTCGGTAAAAAGATCGGTAAAGGGCTAATTTTTAAGCACATGATAAGCCATTTTGCGCATTTTAATACAACTTGGTTGAGCGGAAAAATTAAAGGAAAGTTTCATGTAAATTTTCATGAATTTTCAAAGGAGTTATTAGTCAAAGTGAAAAAAAGTTTTGGAAGGAAAATAATTTTACTTTTATGTGTTAATAGTGTAACTACATTGCGCAAAATATTTAGAGGAGCACACGGTTTTAACGAAAATATTTAAAGTAAAAATATTGCTAAATAAATCAACCATAATTTGAAGAGGTAGAAAGCAGAAGAAAACTTCGTGACTAAATAAACATTCCCGAAGTCAAAAACTGAAAAAAAAGAGGACACAACTGCAGAAAACGTGATTTCGTGGGTGCACTCTTTTTTAATCTTCTCTTTAGGTGATGAATTCAACCGTTCGACTTTTGTTTGGAGATAATCTGTCCAAAAAATGTCAGGATACCGTAATCCACTGACTCCTACGGTTTGGCGTATCACCGGGAGTAGTATAATAAGGCCGGTTCTGCTGCGGGAGGGGGTGTTGGGGTGTTAACACCCCCTCCCAATCCACCGCCTCCACCGCGATCCCCTCCCACCGCGCCGCCTCCCTCCCACCGTGCCACCTCCCCCCCCCCCCTCCACCTCCCCAGGGCCGCCGCGAGGGTTTTCGCGCGAATTTTGAATATTTTCCCGCGAATTTTCGAACTTTGTATTATTTTCGTGAAAGGTTACAAGGGTTTTTCCCGCGAATTTCTGAATATTTCCCGCGAATTTTAGGACTGAATTATTTTCGTGAACTTTATTTTATTTTAGGTGCTCGTGCTGCCATCTATTGAGTGAATGAATTTAATTCTTTTTTTTATTTTCGGACTTTGTCAATTTCCCGAAGCGGGGTTCGAACTCGAACCAAAAGTTTTCCTCTTGCTTATCAGAAGAATGCGCAAGCCAACTACGCTATGGTGTTCTTATTCTCGTCAGTGCTGATAGGGATCACAATATAATTTAAGATTATATCGTCGTCTATTGATTACCCGATGATGTTAATTTGCATGCTAATTTATTTTTATAATTCGAACTTTGTCTAATTTTTCCAGATTAGTTTTTGTAACATATCTCAATATAATTTTTGGTATTAACGAACGATGATGCTGCCATCTGTTGGTGGAAATTTATTTTTTTTTCGAATTTAATTATTTCTTCGAACTTAATTTATTTTTCAAACCGAAATCGGACTTTGTAAATGAAAATTAATTTTTTTTATGTTTATTTTCTTCTAAGTTTCATTTCATGAGTATAAGCTTTTTTTTTTCGTTTTCAATAAGATCTCGTGAAGTTCAGCTTCAGGAAAATTGCCTTTAGTCTTTTAGACTTGGAGAGTTATTATTTTTTTAGCATTTATTTTTCGAAATTTTACAATGTTATTAGTATATTTTCTTTTTTTTTGCATCTTAAGTTTATGAAATTTCCTGAGTTGAATGTAACGTTTGAACAACATTTTATTATGTTAGTTTCAGTTTTATCGTTTCGCCATTAATACTGTATAATATTTTCTTCTAAGTTTCATTTCATGAGTATAAGTTTTTCTATTTCAATAATATTTTCAGAGGAATATTTTGTATTAAGAAAATTTGTTTACATACGAAGATTATTTTAGAAAAATAATATTCAATGTGTTAGAATTTTTTTTTTCCTTTTTGCAGAAAAGTTTTAAGTGATGAAAATTTTTAAATGAAGAAAAATTAATTTTCAAAAAATATTTGCGAGGAAAGTTTTGCTTACGAAAAAATTTAAGTTAGATTGAAAAAAATTTCTCTTTTTTTTTCTCTCTCTCTCTCGAATCCATACTATGTGACTAATGTTAATACTTAAATTTGCTTTTGACTTCAAAGTCTTTGTTTCTTTTCTCATAGTATAACATGATTTATATTAAACAAGTTTGCGATAATTATTTGCACTCATTGCGTTACTTACAACTTGTACTTCTATCTAAATTATTATGAATGTAAATTTATCGTAGCTATTTCTTAACAAGTCTGACATTAATTTATTGCATTCATCTAATTAATTACATCTTATGCTCCTATCTGAATTATTTTGAATGTGAATTTAACAACTTTCACACCAATCATGCATTACATTTTTTTTTTTTTCTCCCACATTGTTTACTTTTTACGTGTTTGAAAGATTTTATGTCGGAAAAAGTTTAGTGTTTATGAAATATCATTGAGGAATACTTTGTGATAAAAAAATTTTCGAACTTCAATTATTTTTACACGAGGTGAGTATCGAACATGCGACCTTCTGATCCAAAAAGCATTTTCCTTAGCTGTTAGAAATTATTTTTCCCCACTTTATATTTTCAAGTAATCCAAATTACTTCTTTCACAATCAAATATGATTTTAATTTCACCAATTTTTATTATTTCCAAAAACGAGCAAAATATTAGAATTTACTCTTAGTATTAATTATGATGAATCATTATCATTTTCTGAATTTTACTTTCTCTCAATTATATTTTCGAATCTCATGAGAATTTTATTTAGGAATTCCCGACTTTGCATGTTTTTTCACGAATTTTACTGTGAAATTTTTTTTCCATCGTCAAAATTTAAAATCAATTCGATACACTCAAGTTAACATTGGTTTATACATTCGAACAAACAAATTTTTTTTACATTCACTATCATTTCACCCAATGAAACTTATAAAACACTTTAACTCGCTCAACACTTGATAAAAAATTGAACTATACGTATTATTTTGCATGCAATCAATTGAAATGAAACAAGAAACTTACCTTTATGTTGAGCGAATCACAGCGATGTCCTATGAATGAATGGCGAGTAGTAAAAGCAATAAAAGAGATTACACTAAATGAGTTGGTATTTCAATTTACAACAACAAATGATGTAATCCCCCTCATACTTTATTTCGCACATCAACACAAATCCAAAAACAGACATCTCGTGAAATTTGCATCAAAAGCCGGGAGTCAACGAAAATCACAGGAGTCCTTCCGAAACATTTCAACAACCATTTCCATCAAACCCAAGGCTACAAATGATTTATCTTGATCAAATCTGACCTCATGCTGATAACTAAAGATCACATGACGTCTTATCAGCAGCAAGCACATGATCTCTCGAATCCATACTATGTGACTAATGTTAATACTTAAATTTGCTTTTGACTTCAAAGTCTTTGTTTCTTTTCTATTATTTTTCAGGACTCGATTTTTTTTTTCTTTTTCCAAGTCAATTGAAATTAATTTTTGTTATGCGAGCGAGCCCACTAACCCGGCGTATTTAATTCTTTAATTATTTTACTCCTTTAATCACTTCATTTCTTTAATCACTTTATTTCTCTAATTACTTTTTATAATTTTCGAAAGAAACAATTCATTATTTATATCAAAGTTAGAGTTAAATTATTTACAATCGAATTAATTTTAGAACGTACATTAACACAAGTAGCTTTTACCTGTAATTATTTTAGACGATTTCACACCTTTAACCTTATTTTTTCTCAATTTCAGGTTTTCATTCTATGTATTTTTTTAATCTATATGTGAATTTAAGTATTTTTAATTAATTTTTTTTTCATCACAAATAATTTTCCCAACAAAATTTTTTTTCTAAACTTACAAAAATTTTTTCACAAATAATTTTTTTTAAAACTTGTAAAAAATTTTTTCCAATCCTCAGTGACTTTTATGTGATTGTCTATTTTAAGAATATAATATACTCTTAGGTATTAATTCAGATGGTTTTTTTTTTTTTTATTCATCATTAATTGAAATGTACATATTCCTGCTACAATGAAGAAAACTTACCTTGCATATGCTGTCGCCATAACACTAATATTTTAAAACCTAATTGATAGAATTTCTCATAATTAATATTCCTCATCACGAAATAGAATTCGAAATCATTTCCAATTTCTGCTAAAGTTATAATTTAAATATTTTTATTCTAATTATTTATAATCAACGCTAGAATTTTCACCATCCACAAACTGAAACAGAAAACTTTAATTTTACTCCTAAAAAAACTTTAACTTAGTATATTTTTTTTTTTTACATCACAAAGTAAAATTCTACAGTAATAAAGAATTTCATCATTAACTAAAATAATAAAAAAAAAAAACCATTTAATAATAATAATAATAATAATAAGAAATACATAAAATAAATATCATATTTACATCGAGAAAATCTCTTGATAGTTACAATTTTCATTCACAACGTAATGAATGAAGTACTCATTGGCAACTGCACATATGTTGTGTAAATGTTCTAAAGTGATATTGTTCAGTTGATACCGCCTTACCGATCTCTGCACACGGCAAACACAATTATGTAACTCATAATGCATGGCATAGAGTTTCAAATGGGCTGTAAACTTTTGTAATTCAGCAAAATAGTCATGTCGGCAAATGGGGCATGTAGGGTTTTTAATCCCCCAAAGAAGGGCACATTTTTCATGCATAACATGACCGCATTGTAATTGAAGGAATATACCTTCTCCTTCCATCAGGCAGATCGGACATGCTTCCTCAAAATCCACCAAACGACTCACACGCATATCCACATAAAGCCCTTCATCATTATAATTCTCCAGATATGACTCACTACTATTTCGTATTATTTGTAGCATATTGTAAAGATGCTCACATTCATTATCGGTATTACTTCCAGAATTCAGTTCATAAATTGAAGTAAAAATCCACCGAAACAAACGAACACACTCTACCATATTTACACACATCTTTTAACAATTCTCAATCAGCATCAACTAAGCGAACTAGCTAAAGCATATGAGTCACACTCTCCCCTAATATCCAGTCACGAACGCTGCACGACATGAAAACAGGTTATACGAGAATTTCAGTGTTATTAGTAAGCACTCTGATTCATCACCCCAACAACTCCAGCCCACAAATTTCAAGCTATCATATTGTTCCGATTAGCTCCTTCACAAAGTTAGAGTTTAATTATTTGCAATCGAATTAATTTTTAGAGCATACAATAAACAAATGTAGTTTCCGTCTATTATTATAGTTTTGGAGAATTTTACACCTTTTATGATTTTAATTTCAACAATTTTTTATTATTTCCAAAACGAGCAAAATATTAGAATTTGAGTAAATTCTAATATTTTGCGTTTTGGAAATAATAAAAAATTGTTGAAATTAAAATCATAAAAGGTGTAAAATTCTCCAAAACTATAATAATAGACGGAAACTACATTTGTTTATTGTATGCTCTAAAAATTAATTCGATTGCAAATAATTAAACTCTAACTTTGTGAAGGAGCTAATCGGAACAATATGATAGCTTGAAATTTGTGGGCTGGAGTTGTTGGGGTGATGAATCAGAGTGCTTACTAATAACACTGAAATTCTCGTATAACCTGTTTTCATGTCGTGCAGCGTTCGTGACTGGATATTAGGGGAGAGTGTGACTCATATGCTTTAGCTAGTTCGCTTAGTTGATGCTGATTGAGAATTGTTAAAAGATGTGTGTAAATATGGTAGAGTGTGTTCGTTTGTTTCGGTGGATTTTTACTTCAATTTATGAACTGAATTCTGGAAGTAATACCGATAATGAATGTGAGCATCTTTACAATATGCTACAAATAATACGAAATAGTAGTGAGTCATATCTGGAGAATTATAATGATGAAGGGCTTTATGTGGATATGCGTGTGAGTCGTTTGGTGGATTTTGAGGAAGCATGTCCGATCTGCCTGATGGAAGGAGAAGGTATATTCCTTCAATTACAATGCGGTCATGTTATGCATGAAAAATGTGCCCTTCTTTGGGGGATTAAAAACCCTACATGCCCCATTTGCCGACATGACTATTTTGCTGAATTACAAAAGTTTACAGCCCATTTGAAACTCTATGCCATGCATTATGAGTTACATAATTGTGTTTGCCGTGTGCAGAGATCGGTAAGGCGGTATCAACTGAACAATATCACTTTAGAACATTTACACAACATATGTGCAGTTGCCAATGAGTACTTCATTCATTACGTTGTGAATGAAAATTGTAACTATCAAGAGATTTTCTCGATGTAAATATGATATTTATTTTATGTATTTCTTATTATTATTATTATTATTATTAAATGGTTTTTTTTTTTTATTATTTTAGTTAATGATGAAATTCTTTATTACTGTAGAATTTTACTTTGTGATGTAAAAAAAAAAAATATACTAAGTTAAAGTTTTTTTAGGAGTAAAATTAAAGTTTTCTGTTTCAGTTTGTGGATGGTGAAAATTCTAGCGTTGATTATAAATAATTAGAATAAAAATATTTAAATTATAACTTTAGCAGAAATTGGAAATGATTTCGAATTCTATTTCGTGATGAGGAATATTAATTATGAGAAATTCTATCAATTAGGTTTTAAAATATTAGTGTTATGGCGACAGCATATGCAAGGTAAGTTTTCTTCATTGTAGCAGGAATATGTACATTTCAATTAATGATGAATAAAAAAAAAAAAAAACCATCTGAATTAATACCTAAGAGTATATTATATTCTTAAAATAGACAATCACATAAAAGTCACTGAGGATTGGAAAAAATTTTTTACAAGTTTTAAAAAAAATTATTTGTGAAAAAATTTTTGTAAGTTTAGAAAAAAAATTTTGTTGGGAAAATTATTTGTGATGAAAAAAAAATTAATTAAAAATACTTAAATTCACATATAGATTAAAAAAATACATAGAATGAAAACCTGAAATTGAGAAAAAATAAGGTTAAAGGTGTGAAATCGTCTAAAATAATTACAGGTAAAAGCTACTTGTGTTAATGTACGTTCTAAAATTAATTCGATTGTAAATAATTTAACTCTAACTTTGATATAAATAATGAATTGTTTCTTTCGAAAATTATAAAAAGTAATTAGAGAAATAAAGTGATTAAAGAAATGAAGTGATTAAAGGAGTAAAATAATTAAAGAATTAAATACGCCGGGTTAGTGGGCTCGCTCGCATAACAAAAATTAATTTCAATTGACTTGGAAAAAGAAAAAAAAAATCGAGTCCTGAAAAATAATAGAAAAGAAACAAAGACTTTGAAGTCAAAAGCAAATTTAAGTATTAACATTAGTCACATAGTATGGATTCGAGAGATCATGTGCTTGCTGCTGATAAGACGTCATGTGATCTTTAGTTATCAGCATGAGGTCAGATTTGATCAAGATAAATCATTTGTAGCCTTGGGTTTGATGGAAATGGTTGTTGAAATGTTTCGGAAGGACTCCTGTGATTTTCGTTGACTCCCGGCTTTTGATGCAAATTTCACGAGATGTCTGTTTTTGGATTTGTGTTGATGTGCGAAATAAAGTATGAGGGGGATTACATCATTTGTTGTTGTAAATTGAAATACCAACTCATTTAGTGTAATCTCTTTTATTGCTTTTACTACTCGCCATTCATTCATAGGACATCGCTGTGATTCGCTCAACATAAAGGTAAGTTTCTTGTTTCATTTCAATTGATTGCATGCAAAATAATACGTATAGTTCAATTTTTTATCAAGTGTTGAGCGAGTTAAAGTGTTTTATAAGTTTCATTGGGTGAAATGATAGTGAATGTAAAAAAAATTTGTTTGTTCGAATGTATAAACCAATGTTAACTTGAGTGTATCGAATTGATTTTAAATTTTGACGATGGAAAAAAAATTTCACAGTAAAATTCGTGAAAAAACATGCAAAGTCGGGAATTCCTAAATAAAATTCTCATGAGATTCGAAAATATAATTGAGAGAAAGTAAAATTCAGAAAATGATAATGATTCATCATAATTAATACTAAGAGTAAATTCTAATATTTTGCTCGTTTTTGGAAATAATAAAAATTGGTGAAATTAAAATCATATTTGATTGTGAAAGAAGTAATTTGGATTACTTGAAAATATAAAGTGGGGAAAAATAATTTCTAACAGCTAAGGAAAATGCTTTTTGGATCAGAAGGTCGCATGTTCGATACTCACCTCGTGTAAAAATAATTGAAGTTCGAAAATTTTTTTATCACAAAGTATTCCTCAATGATATTTCATAAACACTAAACTTTTTCCGACATAAAATCTTTCAAACACGTAAAAAGTAAACAATGTGGGAGAAAAAAAAAAAATGTAATGCATGATTGGTGTGAAAGTTGTTAAATTCACATTCAAAATAATTCAGATAGGAGCATAAGATGTAATTAATTAGATGAATGCAATAAATTAATGTCAGACTTGTTAAGAAATAGCTACGATAAATTTACATTCATAATAATTTAGATAGAAGTACAAGTTGTAAGTAACGCAATGAGTGCAAATAATTATCGCAAACTTGTTTAATATAAATCATGTTATACTATGAGAAAAGAAACAAAGACTTTGAAGTCAAAAGCAAATTTAAGTATTAACATTAGTCACATAGTATGGATTCGAGAGAGAGAGAGAAAAAAAAAGAGAAATTTTTTTCAATCTAACTTAAATTTTTTCGTAAGCAAAACTTTCCTCGCAAATATTTTTTGAAAATTAATTTTTCTTCATTTAAAAATTTTCATCACTTAAAACTTTTCTGCAAAAAGGAAAAAAAAATTCTAACACATTGAATATTATTTTTCTAAAATAATCTTCGTATGTAAACAAATTTTCTTAATACAAAATATTCCTCTGAAAATATTATTGAAATAGAAAAACTTATACTCATGAAATGAAACTTAGAAGAAAATATTATACAGTATTAATGGCGAAACGATAAAACTGAAACTAACATAATAAAATGTTGTTCAAACGTTACATTCAACTCAGGAAATTTCATAAACTTAAGATGCAAAAAAAAAGAAAATATACTAATAACATTGTAAAATTTCGAAAAATAAATGCTAAAAAAATAATAACTCTCCAAGTCTAAAAGACTAAAGGCAATTTTCCTGAAGCTGAACTTCACGAGATCTTATTGAAAACGAAAAAAAAAAAACTTATACTCATGAAATGAAACTTAGAAGAAAATAAACATAAAAAAAATTAATTTTCATTTACAAAGTCCGATTTCGGTTTGAAAAATAAATTAAGTTCGAAGAAATAATTAAATTCGAAAAAAAAATAAATTTCCACCAACAGATGGCAGCATCATCGTTCGTTAATACCAAAAATTATATTGAGATATGTTACAAAAACTAATCTGGAAAAATTAGACAAAGTTCGAATTATAAAAATAAATTAGCATGCAAATTAACATCATCGGGTAATCAATAGACGACGATATAATCTTAAATTATATTGTGATCCCTATCAGCACTGACGAGAATAAGAACACCATAGCGTAGTTGGCTTGCGCATTCTTCTGATAAGCAAGAGGAAAACTTTTGGTTCGAGTTCGAACCCCGCTTCGGGAAATTGACAAAGTCCGAAAATAAAAAAAAGAATTAAATTCATTCACTCAATAGATGGCAGCACGAGCACCTAAAATAAAATAAAGTTCACGAAAATAATTCAGTCCTAAAATTCGCGGGAAATATTCAGAAATTCGCGGGAAAAACCCTTGTAACCTTTCACGAAAATAATACAAAGTTCGAAAATTCGCGGGAAAATATTCAAAATTCGCGCGAAAACCCTCGCGGCGGCCCTGGGGAGGTGGAGGGGGGAGGTGGCACGGTGGGAGGGAGGCGGCGCGGTGGGAGGGGATCGCGGTGGAGGCGGTGGATTGGGAGGGGGTGTTAACACCCCAACACCCCCTCCCGCAGCAGAACCGGCCTTTATATACTACTAAGGAAATGAGGACAACGATAACTTAACTGCTGAATGATTTTATGGCTGTCAGTGTGTCTGAAAAAGAGTGCGGTTGCCATCGGGTCCGCTTCTAAAGTAGCACTAAAATAAAGACCGCCAACGGACATGTTTGAATTTTGTAAAGCATTCCAAACAGGAGCGATGCGTCCCGTTGGGAGATCACTAGAGGTCACTGTGACCTCCCCAAAAAGTTTCCTTGTTCGAATTTTTTTTTATGATTATCTGTCGAATTTGAGACATCGTTTCAATATTGCAGTTCTTAAATGTGTGAGTGTCATTTTTCATTTGTTTATGCATATCCGTGTTTTATCATTCGACAAAATTTGCAGTTATACTCGGCAAATTGAGACTTTTCGCCTTCCCAGAACTTTAAAAGTTCGGGGCACCTCTGGTTCCAAGTCACTTCAAAACGATTTCTGACAACACTGCGATATTACCTGTTTGAAAATCAGTACTGTTTGATGTTTTAAAACTGAATGTAATGTTCCAGAAACTAAAAACCACAATATGCAATGGCACCTCTCATATATAATGCCACGATAATTTAAATCCAGTAGCGTTTTCGTTATCTCGTGCTTGTCTGGAGACTCAAAAAAAAAAAAAAAAAAGAGCGCTACGTATGTTTCAGATATGGTATCTGAAATTGCTGTATAAATATCCCTTCATCTAACACTCAAGTGATTGATTCGAGCCTCTTATGGGGTATATTCAACTTGATTGTGTCCAATTCGATCGAATTCTGTCTACCTGTAGCGTATCGAGATTTTTCTTTCCGAGTGAGACAAGGAAAATTTGTAGCTATGTATTTGTTGATACAATTAATCGTATTAATTTGAATGAGTTGAGTTAGAAGGGAATATACCCCTTTGTTTATTGTTATATTAGAACATGAAAGCAGCGAAAGGAAATTCTTGTTCTTTGGGAAAGGGGGGGGGGGGATTTGGTTTATTCAAATTTAAAAACGAAAGTGAAAATATTTATTTATTTTGTGTGAAAAAAGAATTTAAAAATTATGACTGAAACTGTATCAAATTCAAGCGAATTTGAAACTTGTTTTATTAAAAGCCAAAAAGTAAAGAAAAAGAGTTTCAAACACGGGTGTTTTAACCATTTAAGTGGTATCAAATTCAAAGCAAAGTCTACGATCTTTCTTTCTTTCCTTCTTTTATACATTTTTTTATTTTCGAGGATTCAGAAAAGTAGTGCTATATCTGTACCTCAGAACCAGGACGACGTAAGTCCAAAAATGGCGATTTTCACTTTTTGCTTCATTGTATGTTGAATCTTATTCCGCATCGACCCATAAGAACATTCTATAAAAGAAATTCCTTCACAATTATTTAGCATCATTGAAGGAGAGCGAGTCCTATAATTTGCATGCATCCAACAATTTTCGCCCTCTACTGAAAAATGAAGAGAATGGACTTACGGTTATTCTGGTTCTGAGGTACAGATATATCATCATCATTACTTGATGCTTTTTTCTTAAACTATTAATGCGTCTATTTTTTAGAAACCAACTTCTGAGTACTTTTTTCTAAAGTTATGCCATTTATTTTTGTCACCGCTTAAAAAGAACTGATAGTTTTGGAAGGTTCCGAACGTGGGTTTTTATTTGTAATATTAAACAAAACAACTGGCCACATAAATAGGTTTGCGAGCCGCGTGTGACCCACAGGACGCAGGCTGGGCACTGATGCTCTATATTATAATTCTTGTAAAAATTCATTATTAGTTCTCCCGTGATGACGAAACGGAAAAAGTAGTTAAAAAGTGCATGCTTTTTTTCTAACATTTATCACCCTGTAAAAGGTTCTTTTTAGTTCAGTTCCTTTTTCTGAAAAAAGCCAACTTTAAGTAAAACTGCCTTATTTGCGCCACAATGAAAAATTGTCATAAATTAATATATAGTTTCTTAGAGCTTCTAAATCTACACGTTTTAATCTTTTATTTGAGAACAAACATTGTTTGCTCAATCCATTGGCACAAGTTCGAAACTTTTACGCATATATTTGTACTTTATTTCCGGAATTTTAAACTTAGACATTTGGCTTCGATATATTCTGGTGCAAAGTACCATTATGTATCATGGTATAAAGTATCATATTCCAAAAGATACACTAGATAAATAATGATTTGTACGATATGTGTTGCGGGTAAGGCCGTTCTGTCATCACTCCTCCCCCCCCCTCAACAAATACAAACCATGCTTTTTGGATATAAAAAATATTTTAGAAAGTAGGTGCTTCTTATCATGATACGTAATGGTTTCTTGCACTACTGGGTGCTTTTAATTTTCATTTTGTTCCCTACATGGAAATTAAAAACCTATGTTACAAAATTTGGGATTAAAATGCAAACACTATCTGCCCCGCTTATTCGGGTAACGGATAAACGAATACCCCTCTTATATGAATAAAATATCCTGGGACAGAATATTTCCCATGCCATAGCCGCAATGCTGAAAATCCCCGCTTAAACAAATGCCTCACTTAATCGAATAATATTTCTTGGAACCAACAGTATATGCAAGAAGCGTCTTATTGCCGAAAATTGAGCCAGTTAAACATATAAAAGAAATAAAAATTAACTAAAATATCGAGTAAGAAAGCAACTTCTACGGTAAATACTTTGAAATAAGTGAGTTGGAACAAATTTCGAAAAATCCGACTGTCACTTTGTACGAACGTTTTTGATATTAGTATTAAATATAAATATTCACTTTCCTTTTCATTGCTGATGCAATTTGAATCTAGCCTTACAGCAAGCATCTTGCAGCACTAAGCAGCGCTCATTGTAGCAATCTAAAACGAGTATTATCCATCAATTTGTAGTTCGCTCTTAATTGCGATTCTCTCTCTCTCTTGGATATTTATTTATTTATTTAAACCCCACCAGTCACCACCGTATCTACCCTAATGAGGGTTTAACCGGATGTGGTGAATGGGAGGAAAAGAAAAAACAGCGAACGACCAAGCACCCGCTGGGAAACGACATAAACCGGACATTATTTTACACAGAAAAACGCATGAAATACTTGAAAATAAAATGATATGTACTGAAACAGGCAATAATATTCTATCAAAGTTTTTAGACTGGAAATTTGAAGTCTTCTATTTGAATGATGAGTAAAAAGAAATATTTTATGGAGATTCTTGCGAGTTTAGATAATTAAAGTAACGTAATTGGTACGAAAGCTTAGTTAGAGATATTTCTGGCATACATCAATGTGTTACAGATGCGTTCTTTTGTGGAATCAACGGCTGCTATTTGCGTGCTCAACTGCCTTCTATATATAGCTCCAAATTTCATCCTTATTTCATTTCCCTCGCTTGCGTCCCCATCTAAAAAACCCATTTTGGATCACCGCCCACATACTGTTCTCTTTGACCCCAACGTGCAACCCAAAAAGCGCTCCAGAGAACCCTGAAGCTCTTTGCAACTCGATTTCGGCTTGATGCTAATTTCAAATTGCAGAACATGAACCAAACCGATAGCTTATCGCTGCAGATTGTTAGCGAGCTCTTTTATCTTGCATGGTAGGCATCCTCCTTAGTAGGCATATTAAGTCCTAACTTACAGGATAGTGGAAAAATTAAGGCTTAATGTAAAGCAAAGTAAACAGTGCAAAACTGATGTGTATTACAGATTCGGTACCGATTTAGTGAATTGAAGGGCTTGGGAAATGAAGGGGTTATGTGACAAAGTAGAAATTGCGAGTGATTAAAGTTCAAAGTTTTATTGTTGCAGCTTTTTTGTTTTCTGTTTTTGTCGTTAGTGTGCATATGAAATTGGTCTAATGACATCTACTTTTTGATGTACCAAGTTTTATTTGCTTACCTGTATCCATTGCTTACCGTTGGCCAGAGTGCTCATTTTTTAAAATGTAACATGGCTCCTTCATCTTCCAAACTCTTCAATTGTATTTCAAAAGCTTGTTGATTTTGTAAATGAGGATTTTTCGCAAAATCTTGGACATATACCGAAATCGTATTTAAAGTTGAGTTCTAATTTTCAAAACGTTGGCAAAGCACTTTTTGCCTAACAGAGTAAATTTTTAATGAAATCGTTACTTTCAAGCAGGGTGTAAAAAATCATAATATATTTTTTTAATTTTTCAGTAGAGAAACAGATTTTTTAAATTTTCATCAAATAGTTTTTAAATTCAAATCAAATCTTTTTAACTATTTTTTTTAACTCACTTTAGAAATTTCAGTTATTAGTTAATTTATATTAATGTAATTAATTTAGATGTAATGAAACTTGAAATTGATATATTTTTCAGTGGTGTTGTGTGAAAACAATTTAATACAAATGCGTATAATTCAACTCAAATTTAATGAAGATGGCACATTAGTAGATTACACTATAAACACAGAAAAATGAGAAAATAAACAAAGTAGATAGCATTATCTGTGACAGAAATCAAATGATAGTCAAATGAAGTAAAAACAAATCTTGGTTTAAAATAGTATTTATTTATTTATTTTTGATTAAAATAGTTTTTTTTGTTTTTGTGTACTTATTTCTTTATTTTTTAAGAACACATACAAAATTTTTAAGATAAATAAGTGTTACTATTATGTGGGGATGGTATCTTAAAATCCGACATTTTCCACACATTTTCACCATCGGACTGACTGGGAAAATGATCCCATCCTTAACGAGTGCAGAATAATAATTATAATGATAATAATAAAATACAGTGACGTACATAGTGCGCCCACAGCCCCCGCGGCGCAGGGAGTGGGGCACAAGAGGTTTTAGGGCGTGCAAGCCCGAAAAATAGCACTATGAGTTTCACGGGAAAAATATTTTTTATATTTCAAAATGGGAGTGGAGGGCGCACTTAAAAGTCTTGCGAGGGAGCGCACCTAAATCTATGTACGCTACTGATAAAATATAAATATTTTCAATTGCATTCTCTTTAATGTTTATTTTGTTCTTCCTGTTACTTGAGCAAAATTGTTTTCTATAAACAAACGCAGATAGCAATTATTATTCAGTATTTAAGGCTTTAAACTCTCCAAAACTTAGTTATTGGCTGATAATTTTAATTTTGCTGTTCGAAAAATTGACAGAGTTTTAGTGTTACTATATGTTGTTCTTTTTTTTTTTTTTTAGTTGCATGTAACGAATCATGCTTTTGCTCATTGATTTCACAAAACTATTGTCTGCTTGCATTCGAAATTATTTTCAAATATTGAGTGTAAATAACTTCTTTCAAAATATTTTTTCTATGTATGGATTTTTAAACATTGACAGTGCAAACATTATCCCCTCTGTGGAAGGGGCTTCCACAAATGATGTCACACTGTTAGAGGGGGTAAGAGGTTCGTAAAATTGTGACAGTTTGTGATCAGGGAGATAAAAGGCGGAGGGGGTTGCAAGAAGTGTCACATGATGTATTTTTGTTACAATATGCTTATGAAAAGCTTTGACATGTGACAAGAGGAGGGGAAAAGTGAAGTGTGACATTTCGTGACAGAGGGTGAAGGGATCAAATTTGTTGAAGAATAAAGTAGCATCATTTAAGGACAACTCCTTTGGCTTAAAGCCTTAGTTGGTCGATTACATTTTGAGATTGTAATTTCCATTTCAAGTTTTGTCTGCTGTTTGTACCTATATAGTTTACCTAGTTTATTGCAGAACTTCATGGGGAGGAGTAATATGTTATCTGTTATGTGTTTTGTACTTTAATCAATAATTTTTTTTTGTTTGTTTACATTTTCAATAAATCAAAGACATTTTTTTTCTTTTGAAGTTCTTTTTTTATGTGTTGAGTATTGAACAATGAGTTCAGGAAAAACGTAATTTTTTTAGCTTAAGAAGTGTTTGACGTGGAGGTAGAAAAAAAACTCATAGTATCATCCGGGGAGGAAAAAACCAGAAAAACAATTTATCACTGCTATGTTGGTTTTTGATCAACCACCTTTCTACATCTTACTTTACAACTTCCCACATATTTCAATTAATAATTTACATGCAAACATGTTGTTTCTGTTAGACTCTATAAATACTACCCGTGTCTCGCTATCGTAGAATTATGTGTCCCGAATCTTATTTATCGTTTTGCATGGAACTTAGCTTATTTCCTCGTCCCTTCTGGCAATAAACTTTTTTCAGTTCCATCTTATGCCAACTTGTCAAAACCGACAAGGCCAAGTCGTCTGCAATTATTATGGCCCTGGCAACAGTGTTAATGCCGGCGTTGGCGAGGATCGCTTGGCGCGCTTTCCGATCCGGCTGGCAACCCGATGCCAAAAGCGTCCTCCGAAATCATCTGTCCGCGACTGTTGGCTCACTCTCAGTGCGTCCTATCGTTCTGACAGTCCGCGCCAAACGGCTGCGTTCCCTCATGTATGAGACCGTTACTGAAGTAGGGTTTCGGAGAGTGTTTGGAGAGAAATTTTGCCGGCACATGTTTGTGAGGACCGAATACGCGTGCGTGTACTCATTCATCGCTAATTGTTTCTATTAACCAAAAATTATTTCAGTTAATTTCGTTGGAGTTCCAGAAAATCACCGATACGTTCTTCGTTGCTTTCCATAAAAAAGAATTTTCGGAACGTGTAATTACTTTTTTTCTCTTCTTTAATTTAAATTCTGAACAATTTCCTACTAGAATCTTCTGGGATAAAATTACTTCCCTTTAACGTGCAGACATAATAAAAAAAAAGTTAATTTTTGATGTACAATTATACTTAAGTTTATGCGGAGATCCGTTAAAGTGTTAAAGTTAGGGAGTAAAAGCGTTCGAAAGCTCGTTTTTCATCGAGAGCGTTTGTCAAAGAATTAATACAAAAAAGCTTAGCTCATTTTAACTGGTATTGTTTTCAGCAGGAATCGTAAGAGTCTTTGACGTTAACAAATTATACAGCTCGAAAGTTATTCAAAAGTCTCGTTTGCATTTTTTAAAAGAAATTTTCAGGACCTAGTGTCTCTCACAAAATTCAAGCGATCCCGAGGAAATTTAGTGTTGAGTGAAAATTAAAATTATTTGTTATTTTGTTTAGTCAAAACGTGGTAATCTCAAAACAGAAACTGTGCGAGACTTATCAATTTCTGATGGATACGTTAAGATAAGCCGATTAAAAAAAAAAAAAAAGTCACAAAGGACTGTCAGACCGGCAGGTTTCCACGCATCGAAATACTGCACTCGCGCACCGATGTGCATAGTGGACGCCACCAAAATGCGCGACCAAGGGGACGGTGTGACCACGATGGCCGTGATCCGGCCGCGCGTCCAGCAGCCGGACGTCACGGAGCCGGACATCTGCGAACTGAAGCTGAAAGCGCAGAACCTCCATGCTCACCTTCGTTCTTCTCCCACAGAGTGCCTGGAATGCTTCCACGACGCCTGTATCCCCTACGCCCCCTCTCACCCCTGCCAAAGGAGCCCCGGGGAGACGAAGGAGCCCCCTCCACCCACGCTCGACCGAGAAGTCGTGAGTAAAGCTATTTTTGTTCTTGATTTTATGTTATTTATTCATTTACGAGCTTATTACCCGGCGTTGCCCGGGTGCTTATTAATACAACAAGGCTCAAAAAAAAAAAAAAAAAAAATATTTGAATGAATTCTATCCACATGGGCAGCTGTGATGCTTTAGCATTCATGCTAAAATGAAATAGGTGAGTCTTAAATTGGTAATTCATTGTTAATCGTTATTCGTAATGTGTGTTGGAAAATACTCATATTTAAAGGTGTTAAATTATATCAATTTGCATGCTTAAAGGCCTATCTTATACTCTAAATTGAAAGAAAATGGCTGTTTTGAGACAAAAAATTTGATCTTTCTGGATTTTTTTTAAATTTCAAAATCTCACCTGTGTGAATTCTAGTGCATCAAGGAACCTCTGTGCCAAGTTTGATGGAAACCGACGAAAACTATAGATTTGTATAAGGAACAAACATACATACATCCATTTATATACATATAGATTTATTCGTGTGTTTGCCTGTAATGAGCTTGGAATTTCATTTTTAGTTATATTTAGTTCTCACATTTGGTACTATTGTTTATACTGTGAGCTCCCGTTGCAAGGAACTTCAAAGGAAAGCAAATTTTGTTCTTTGTAACGGGAGTTTTGTTGTAATGGAATTCAAGCAATGCAATGGGAATTAAATCTGGGCTAAAAATTAATTTCGTTGTAATGGAATTCAGGCAATTTTTTGATAGTGTAATCTGGACTGAAAATTTATTTCGTTGTGACGTGATTTCACTGCATTCAGTTCATTTTTTATACTGCAATTTTTTGTAGGGAAATCCCGTTACAACGAGCCTCAAAGGACTTGAAATTTTGTTCGTTGTAACGGGAATTTTGTTGTAATGGAATTCAAGCGATGTAATGGGAAGTCAATCAGGACTGAAAATTTATTTCGTTCAAAAGGATATTTCTTTGTATTAGTATTCGTTGTGTGTGTGTGTGTGTTTAAAAAAAATATTTCGTTGAAACATATATTTCATTGT
Source organism: Uloborus plumipes (assembly GCA_038373865.1). Classification (NCBI taxonomy): domain Eukaryota; kingdom Metazoa; phylum Arthropoda; class Arachnida; order Araneae; family Uloboridae; genus Uloborus; species Uloborus plumipes. The sequence goes on along the minus strand of JAXGGA010004643.1, from coordinate 14,221 downwards.
ATTGGTATTCGTTGTATCGGGATTTCAAATATTTAGTTCGTTTCTTTTTTTTTTATGCAGTGAAATCCTATTACAACGAATTTCAAGGGACCGCAAATTTATCCGTTCCAACCGAAATTTCGTTGTAATAGAATTCAAGCAATGTGAGGAAAATTAAGTTGGGACTGTAAGTTTGGGACTGAATATTTATTTGGTTGAATCATATATTTCTTCGTATTGGTATTCGTTGTAATTGGATTTCACGCATGTCTCTGAAAATTGTTTCAAATCGCATTGTAAAATTTGAGTGAATAATCATTTTTTTAATTCACGTCTCGGTAACATTTGTCATTGAATGATGACGAAGTTATGTTTTGGTTGTTTTTATTTATTTATTTATTATTTTTTTAAAATCCATTTTTGTTAAATTTTCATGTCTCTCCGAAAATTAAATTTTTCTGTTCAGTTGTTTAGTACTGCAACTGCTAATTTCCTTTTTTTCTTGTCAAAATTTAAAATTGTGTCTGTAACATTGCTGATTTAAAAAAAAAAAAAAAATATTTTAGTGATAAAGTTACTTAGAAACCATTTTCAGAATTATCAGCCATTTCTTAAGCCCGATTAAATGAACCTTTTCTTTTTTTTTTCTTTTCACTTTTCCTTTTATTGGAAATTAAGAATTTATTTATTAATATTTTTTAAATTATCGAAGTTGAGACTTTCTGTAACGGTTCCGTTCAAAAGCAGTTGCAGCTGTAGAGAAGATGCGATCCGATCTTTTCCCATAGCTTTTAACAGTGTGCTGCGCTGGGCACAGTAGAATTTCAGTTTTTGTTTCAAATAAATAATGTCGATTCTGAACTTCGAAAAACTTTAATTACAATTTTTGTTGAGAATGCACTTAAATGTTCTTTACAAAAATTGTAATAAAAATATATATATATGTTCTTGCAAAATGGATGTGAACTGAAAATTCTCTTTACATTTAATGTACTACCTGTTGCTGATTTTCGTCCCTTCTACCCTTGACTTTCTTATATGAAGGCAAATCAGACAAGTCAATACCGCTACGCGACATTTTTGGAGGAAATCTCCAATTTTACTTAAACCCCTAATTTGTTGCATCTTTGCAAAGTGTCTCTCTTTAATTTCATTCATAAATACTGCACATTTTTTGAAGCATCCTACCCTCCTCCCCCATTATGACAATAGCTTAATTTTTAACTAAAGCAGTGCGAGAACTCTATGTGTGTTTCCGTACATAAATAGCCCGAATTCCTTCAAACGTATAAAATTCACATAAAATGGAAAAGTGCGGGAACTGAGATCTCATATCTCATATGCATATTCTTTTCTTTTTTTTTTTTTGTTTAATGCGCATATTTATTTTAGCTTCTAAGAAATTTTAAATATTGGATTTGTGTTTCTATACAAACGCATTGTTGAATCCGCAGCTGTTGACTACAACAATGTGATAGTCAAAACGTTTTCTGAAAAAAAGAAATATCGTAAAGCGTTATAGTAGGGGAAAAATTGCCTATTATCGCCTAGTTTTCTTCTTCTTTCTTCATTTAGTCATGCATAGCTCAATGTTCTGCAGATACTATATTTAAAAATCCTACACCCGAATGGACAGTCCAGTCTCTAAAAATAACTAAAACCTCACTCCAGGAAATTGAACTGCATTGCGGAAACCTTAGCTAGTTTTACACCTCTTAATTCAATGAACGTGAATCCATTTTCGCTTGCTGCCTTTTTATTTATTTCTTTACTTATTTTTACTTCAGAAGAAACACTTAATCCAGTATTTTGATTTTGAAAAGATATTTTAAAATTTAAATATTTTACTCATTCGAACGCCCGCATACGCATTACGAAAATAGTCCAATGAAGCAATATTTCTCTCTAATGGGAGGAAATCTAATTCGAAAAGACAACATACAAATAAATGATCTGAATCAATTTTTAGATGTCTACCAAAAGGATGAAAAACTAATGCTAATGCATTGCCATTAAAATAATTACGTTAATAATTTTGGTGGGTGCAAAATTCAAAGTAACTTTTATTTTGAGAAAATAAATACTGAATATGCACTACACTGCCAATGCTGAATATTTTAACATTTGAGCTCTACAAAATTATTGATTGATTAGTATTTTTCACTCCCCCCCTTTTTTTTGGGGGGGGGGAATACAATTTTTCTTGTGTTTAATTGCTTTGTTTATCAAATAAAAAACGCAGCAAAATCTTTCAAAATGATGCATAGTAACAGTAATGAAATAACGCCTCCCCCCCCCCTCATACACACACCGGAGTCAGGCATATAAAAATGTATTTTTAGATTGCTGATTTTTGTCTGAAATGTCGTCAGAACTTATTTTCATCTGACTATAAAAGGTCTTCATTGTTTAAATTTATCTAGCGTCAGCATGTTACGGTCGTAACAACTACAACAATCAAAATCAACTTAGTTTGACAGTTGCTTGATATAATTTGACGTCATAAGATTGAATGCACGATAATTTCACATGTTCTTTATTTTTTTTGCGCTGAAAGTTAATTCAGTGTGATTTATTATAGTACGGGACGTTTATATAACGACGGTCTAGCTCTATAATTACTAGAAACTAAAGACGGAAGTGGAATAAGAAAAATCGATTCCCGTAATCTATATATATAAAGATGACGGTGTTCGTTTGTCTGTTTGTACGTTTGTAACCGCTGGCCAGAAGCCCCCACAGCACCCACAGACCTGAAACTTGGCTCAAAAATTCGAACGTACCCCGCCCTCGTGCACCTCGAAGCCCAAATTTTTAATTTCGAATTAGTTATTTTTAAATTAATTAATTAGTCTCATTTTTGGTGTATCCACCATAATTGAGGGGGGAAAACCTTCCCCCACCCCAAAACATTATATATCGTTGGAGAGGGTTTTTTTTCTGAAAAAGAAAAGTTTTAGCACGTTTCTGTCCGTTAATTAGAACAGGAGATATTAATTAATCAAATTTAGTCAATTTTCAAGGCTTAACTATGTACGCTCAACTATGGTACTAGGTCCATTTTCCTGATCAGCTGCTCTTTTGTCCTTGAAGTTACTTTGTGGTTAAAATTGTGCGTATAGATTTAAGCCTTGAAAATTTATTCAATTTGAATGCTTAATATCTCTTATTTCTTTCTTAATTTTCTGTCTTTTTGATTTACTTGGCGAATTGATTTAAACTTTAACATGACTTTAAGTGGAGTTTAAAAGATGAAGCGCATTTGAACTAAAGGATATAATAATTTTAGTTCAGAGGGGTCGGAGGGAATTTAAATTTATTCAGTTGAATTCCTCAACATTTGGTGTTACCAAAAATGTCAGAATAGAACTATTATTGTTAAAAAAATAGCGATGGCTATCAGCTACTCTTCGTATTTGGCGTGGTAAAGTTTGGCAACAATAGGGATATTTACCAAACCTCCCAGCCAGTGAAACACTTCTTTCTCCAAATTAAAGAAAAAGAAAACGCTCTGTGAAGGAACAGTAGTTGTTTGCAGTCTAAAAAGTATTTTATTGCATGTTTAAAACATGTATATAATGCCGCCAAACCTAAATTTTTAATAGTTTCATTCTGACATTTTCGGTAACACCGCTATGAAGTTACTCTTCGTATTTGGCGTCGTAAAGTTTGGCAACAATCTGGAAATTTACCAAACCTCCCAGCCAGGGAAATCTTGCTTTTTGAGGGTTACTGTTATAGATTGTATTCACTTCAAAGAGATGGTGCGAAAGACATTATATTTCTTGCCTTTTAATGTTCACATTAAAATCATGGAAGAATGGTTGAGGCTGAGCTACCTGACACAATCGGTTCCCTATGTTAATAAATTTAAATTTGGCGACCAATTTTACATTGAAATTACGGTTAAATCGGCGGATTATGTTAAACTTCAAGGGCAAAATTGCTGTGTTCGTTGAGAGTTTTCGAAAATCTTGCCACTACAGTTATCTCAAAAGTTCCATTGAAACGTTTATTTGGCGAATTGATTTAAACTTTAATATGATTTTTAGTGGAATTAAAAAGGTTGGGGAGCACATTTGAATCAAATATAATAATTTTACTTTAGAGGGTTAGAGTGAATTAAACTTTATTTAGTTAACTTCCTTTACATTTGCTGCACGGGCATCGCCGTGCGGGTACTGCTAGTAAGAAAATAAAAACGAGATTTTTCAATACAGGAAACATTATCTCATTATTAACTTTTTTCTATTTTTCAAACATTCTTTCAAACAGAGCTCACAGTTGAAGCGTCAGTTCTAAAAACGTCACACTGTAAATGTTAATTGTATTTACAGCAATATCAGCCGGTTGTAGAATTAAGAACCGGAGCGCCTATTACTTGCTCATTCAATCTATGTTTCCGCGTAATTTTTATAAGTTTTAATGTTGATATCTTTTTGTAGCACTTTTTTAAAAATCAGATTCGTGGAAAAAATTACTTCCTCACTAATTTGTTTGAAATATTTCTTATTACCCTCAATAAATTTTTGGTTAAAAAACTTGTTTTATCAGACATGAGTAACTTTTATCCCCCCCCCCCCCAATTATTTTACAAATTGAGGTCAATCAGTTCATCTCTTAATGTAAATTAACCGTCTTAGTTGTGCACTTAAAATCGAAGATTGTTTAATTCATATTCACATTTGTTTGCTCAATATTTTAGAACTCCAAAAAAGTAGTCAGAACCGTGCCCTAACAGAGGAGATATTGGAGTTAATTCTTTCCAACGTTGAAATTCATTACAGTGAAATCCCGCTACGACGAATACCAATACCCATTTCAACAAAATAAATCCCGATTTTTTTCTGGTCCTCTTCTTCTCAAACTTTACAATTTTAACTGTAGGCTGAAACAATTTACCACAGAGGGATAAGCCGGGGCCCTAAACTACGGCCTAGCTAGTCTATTCAATAATCATCCCCTGCAGTCCCCTTCTTTATTGAAAGCCCGAGCACGGGATTGAAAGTGCTTTGGAACGAACGACCATTGCATGTGGTGTAGGTGGTGGTCGTTGTCAGAGTATTCTCGTGCTTTTCCTGTCGGCGAGGCTCATGTAACTACCGTCATTGTATTTGATCACTCGAACAGAAACTATTTCCTCCCATTCTTGTCTCACCATTGTACCAGCCGACCTTGAGGGAAGCCCTTTAACTTTGTAGCTGTCCGGAAAAATAAAAGTTGCGTGGCTTACTGATGAAGAACGGAAGGAAAGATCCATTAAGTGAAACGAAGTGAAGAACTAATGCAGAATTTTTTCACCTACTTTTAAAATCACTAATTGACAATGTTTTTGATTTCTTTCTTTCTTCAATTTTTTTTTTCATTTTTTTAATTTCTAACGTGAATCAATATTTTATGAAAAAAAAAGTTGATGTATTTTCCATTTTTTTTGGCATTTTATTAATCTTTGAATTCTTGTGTCTGTTTTGGTGTTCGGCTGATTTATAATTTATTTTTGGTGTTCGGCTGATTTATAATTGTTATTTTGTAATATTTAATGAATTTTCATTACGATATATGGTAAATTTGAGCTTCATTATATTTTCCAAATGTCATTTGTTTGAGCCATTCTAAAGGAATGTTTTTGCTGAAAACAACAATAATTCTAAAAATCTTTTTTCAATTCGATTCTATTTTTTTTATTGAAGTTACCCCCTCTCCCCATACATTTTAAGTACTTTTTAGGTGGGCTGAGACACTCCGACGCAATAACAATCACATCTTCCCTAGAGCGAACAAACTCTAAACTACCACACATTTCACTATCAACAGGTTTTTAAGAGGTTTAGTAAAACGTTCTAATGAGATCTTTACTTTGGCTCACAGTCGGTATTAGTGATGCGATATCGATAATAAAACATTGAAAATATCAATGTTAGACATCGATGTTCTAATGTTAGACCTTCGAACATCGATGGTATTGATACATCGAACAAGAAACATCGATGTTTCAAGGTATCGGTTTTTTTTTCAAACAAATTACGTACCGTGAATAATGGTTTTTTCTTGGACCCTAGGAGGTTACTTGAGTCTATTACAGTAAAATGATAAAATCTGGGTTTTTGATACTACCAAACCCAGATTTTATCATTGGACCCTAGGGGGTTACTTGCGTCCATTACAGTAAAATGACAAAATCTGGGTTTGGTAAGTACCAAACCCAGATTTTGTCATTTTAACTGTAATGGGCTCAAGTAACCCCCTGGGGTCCAAGTAATTCACGGTACATACTTGAATGTACAAACACGTCGTTACATTGCGCGTTATTATATCGTTCAATCAGATATGTCGCGTTTTGTCTGTATCTCCGGAAAGAACATCGACAGTAAGACATTGAAATTAGAATATTATCGCGTATCATACTTTTATTAAACTTTTTTGCTGAAATATATAATTTCGACTCGACATCGAAAAAAAAAACATCGATGTTTGAAAAACTTCTACTGTAAAGCATCGATGATAAAGATTTCAATGTTTCAAAAACATCAACATCGATGTCGCGCCACAAGTCGATTTTGACAAACGAGTGGCGTGGTTGAACCGAGATTTTTTTTTTTTTTTTTTTGCAGGACTACGCTATAAGGTGGGCAACCCTAAATCCAGCTTCTGTGTACAACCCTTTGTAATGGGGGGAAAATCATAAACAGTATATCTTCTTATTTGGCCATGTATGTTGTACTTCCTGAGTTTAATATGTAGAAATCTTGTTGGGTATTATTTAGAAATGAAGAAAATTGTTCTTGAGAGTCGCACAAAAGGATAATTCAATAAGTCGCGCACACTATGTTACCAATAGTAAAATGCAATAATCCGCCAACTCGTTTATTTCGATCCATGGACTGCAGTTTCGTGCTTATTATGCACTCATCTGCATGGAATACGAAAATAACAGAGTTAAAAACGGATTTTTTTTTTCTAGATAATATATTTTTTTTTTTTTCGCGTTTGAATGATTTTTGAGTCCCTGATGCAGGCTTGAAGTTATCGTTTTTTTTTTTTTTTTTTTTTTTTCAGTTAGCATATAGGATATGTCAAGGCTTCACTAGATAGCGTTTTATACAAGCTGTATCATTACTCAAAACATCAATGGTGAAGATTTGCCCGCTAGAGAGCGCTGAACAAGGACCACCCAAATGTTTGTTTACATTTACTAGCATATTGTTTCTGCTGTAAAAAGCGATGTTTATCCTATCTTTAAGGCAGGGGTGATTGTGTCTCGGTATTTTACCGGATTTCCGGTATTTTCATGATCAATTCTGGTATTTTCATGTTCGAAAATACCGGAAATAAAATATTTTTAATTATGCTTTTGTCTTCCCACCTTCGGTATTTTTTTTTTATTTTTCGAATTTTCGGTGATTTTTCCGATAATTACTAATAATATTTCGTTGAACAAAAATGTAAAAATGCCATTCTATTTTTTTTTTTGACTAAAAACAACTTCAAAATATTCGAATGCATGAAATGTGTCTTGTTTGTTTATGAAAGGCAATTTATTATTAAATACGCATAATTATAAAATTAGGTGTATTTAAATAATAGGGGCCTTTGTATTTTGAAAAAAGCCCCCCCCCTCCCCTCCACACACACACACACATTTTCTCTTCAAAACTTTCAGGTATTTTTTCATGAACTCACAATCACCCCTGCTTTAAGGGTTAAAAAAATATTGATATTGTTAACTGAAGTAGAGTACACAGTGAATTGATGCCGAACCGAAGGCCTTATTAGTATTGCTTTTTAGGGGAAATAAACTCCCTTTTCAGGTAAAGATATACAACCAAACGTTTTATACGACCGACTGTATCATGGCGAACTGTGGACTGAATTTTAAAAAGTTCCATGGCAACCCGTTGGTAGTATTGGCTCGCTTAGCGAATAGATTCGCCATTTATCGCTCTGCGGTGCCAGTGTCGTTTCATAGTTAATTAATAATTAGAATCAATTAAAATTAAAAATAATTCGATAACTAATTAAAATAAGCCGCTAAAATGAAGAATAAACCAACAAATAAAAATCTTCAATGATGTTAAAATATACTAAAATAGAATTGAATGCTAAATTGTAAAATTGTTGCCAACAAATTAACTTTGAATTTTGTCTTTTATTTATCTGATTTGTATATAATGTTAGTTACCATAAAATTCGATAGATGTAGCTAGACAATGACCACCGTTTTTTTCCCAAGGATTTTGATCAAATGAAACAGCCTGTATAAAACACTATCTAGTAAAGCCTTGGTTCAAAAGAACAGTGCATTGTTTGAGCATTTCATAGAGTCTGAAATTTTTTTCGAGCTGTTGAACAATGTAATGAAAGAATGTTCGTATTGATCCCAAAATATGTTTCATCATATATCTGTGATATTCATAGATTTGTGGATGAGGTTATTCTGGTCATTTTGCAAGAAATACTTTGAAATTATTTTCAAAAAAAAAAAAAAAAAAAAAATACTGAGTTAAGGATTAAAAAAAAGTAATAAAAATTAATTTAATTTAAAAAACGTTTTAATTTTTACAAAACTGGGCAACATCATAAATCTTTGAAAATAAATTGCGGATTGCGAACGAAGTGTGCTGTCTAAGGTTGCAAAGAGTTATTTATTTTACTTAAATAAAAACAAAGTTGTTCTAACGGTGATACGACCCTTTATGTCTTATAAATTTGAAGACCAACTAAAAAAGTAAATAAATAAATTAAAAAATTAAGTCACCCTTTTACTTATTTATTTTTATACTTATTTTAATGCAGTATTAGGAGAGTATTCCAAAATCCTTAATGTAAATCTTCTATTAGAAATTTACTATCAGTCATGTTTCTGATTTGTCCTGTGATATTTCCTTGCGTTCTGCTTTCAAATGATGATTTTAGAATGCTTTGAGTGAAACTTGACCCATTGTTTCCAGGATTGGGTTTTTGACGTCAAAAACCAGTTTTTGACATGACATGTCGAAAACCTGTCAAAAAAGTCGAAAACCTGTCGAAAACGTCAAAAACCTGTCTAAAACTTAAATACAGTGGTTATTGAGATTTTTTATAAACATATAAGGTTTCTCATCCTGAAAAATATTTAATAAAAATTTATACATCTCATCAATCAAGTTTAATAAACATTAAATTAATAAATTTAACCCCTTAAGGCTCGCATAATTTTGAAGAAAATGGTCATAAAAGTGCCTATTTTTTTATTCAAGAAAATTATATTCAACTCTAAAATAAAACTATAAAATATAACTCTAATAATATTTTTCTCTAAAAACGTTGCAAATAGACTAGTGCAGCAATTTGGTGTACATATTGAGGAATAAAACATGATTCCGGGCATATGAAATAGATTGTTTTATTATTTTTCGCGCATTATTTTTGAACACTTCAGCCCGGAAATATCACGGGCGCGAGAAATAGAGGACAAAACTTCACCCCGTCATTTTCACGGGAGCGAGAAGGAAGGGGTTAATGAAAATTATTTCTCATTCTTTTAAACTAACTTGTTTTGCTGTGAAAAAAGTTAAATATTAAAACTTTCATCCAGCTTTTTAAGTAGTTTTGTTTAAATGTTTATATAGCTATCAATTAGTTATCTTATCAATCAAGTTTAATAAAAATTAAATTAATAAATTTAATTAAAATGAATTCACATTCTTTAAAATTAACTTGTTATGGAGTGAAAAAAAGCTACAAATATCAATACTTAAATCCAAATTTTAGAGTAGTTTTGTTTAAATGTTTTAATAACTATCAATTAGTTACCTTATCAATCAAGTTTAATAAAAATTAAATTAATAAATTTAATGAAAATTAATTCTCATTCTTTTAAATTAACTTGTTATATCATGAGAAAAGTTAAAAGTATTAAAAGTTAAATCCAGTTTTTAAAGCAGTTTTGTTTAAATGTTTTAATAACTACTAATTAGCTATTTTATCAATCTAAAAATCTTTACATCAGAATTTACAGTGATTTTTTTTCTTTTGAGTAAAAGCAAAACTAAATTAATTAGTACTCAGTGTACAAATCTGCTAAATATTTTTGATCAAACTATTTTATTTATTTATTTTGCTGTTACTTTTGTAATCAACTTTATCTGAGAATTACTATAAATATTCTGTACTGGAAAATAAGCTTATTGTTTCAATAGTATTACTGGGCGATTCCATGGTAACATGTGTGACATTTGAACACACTTTTTTATTTTTAAGGTCCTTTTTCACTAGCGCAGCATCGAAGAATCAAGCATCGGTTAATATTGTCTTACTAAACATCCTTTTGTATACTAATATCATGCACAATTTTATTGTTCCTAGTGTTTTACAATTTATTATAAAATTTTCAAAACTAGTAACGCGTGTGACGACTGAAAACTGCAATTTGTTATCAAGTTATACAACTTATTTTTTTTCTGTGAATTGTGAAGTAAACTGCTATACTTTTGTTTTGGAATAATTAGAATATAGTGTAAGGATTTGTGTTACATTTTTCTCTATCTTTAAATTGGTTTGATTTTGGGAGAAAATGCACAAAAACAATTGTAACGTGTGTGACATCTAATGTAACGTGTGTGATTGGCTCTGAAATTTCAGGTTACACTTATCTTATTTCACTTAGAAAGGTTAAAGTACTGAACTTGTGTGAAATATTTTCAAGCAGTACTTTTTAGGTATGCACCAATAAGTAAATTGCCCGATTACCGATTAATCAGTTGTTCATAATCCGTTAACTAATTGGCTTGGCCGATTAATTATAATTTTTTTAATTATCAATTTCTCCATCACTTTTTTCTTTTACAATATAGATTTTAGAAATACTAGTGATTAGTTTATTACTGAGATACTACTTTTCCCATTTTCCTAAATTTCCCAAAAAAATTTTAATATTCAAAAGACACACAGCACTTAATTAATGTACCCACCTCATTTTTAAAATAAAAAAAAACCTGTTGCAGTAATTTCTCGAAGCAATAAAGCCATATTCAAAAGCCATATGTTTGATCTTTTAAAATGCTAGTTACCATTATTTACTCCCGAGGCCTTCAATTATGTTTAGGATTGATTATTACACTTTATTATAATAACCTAAAACTCCAAAAGTTTACTTCAGTGTCTAGAATCAGAAATTGTAAAATTCATTTGAAAATGTATTTTGATTATCAATATCAAATTTAAACATGTTTTGGACAGAAATTTAGGTTTTTGACAATTATGTCAAAAACCATGTCAAAAAGGGGTTTTTGACATGACGGTAAAAACCACGGTTAAAACCGGATAAAACCTCCGACTGTCAAAAACTTGCCAACCCTGATTGTTTCATATTAATTTGGATCACTCCACCAACTATAATGTTTACTCTGTGACGAGCTCCCTCTACAGCATTGCTCACCATCAACTCTATTCCAACAAATACAGGGGTGCCCCGCAAGGGCAATAGCTTCCCCCCGCTCCCGAAACATTACAAAGACCCCGCCCTCCACTAAGAACAAGAGCCTTTCCCCTGAATAGCGAAAAATTTGCCTAAATACCCTATAAAAAGTATAATGACACAGACTGCTTCATCACCCCCCCCCCCCCCCCAGTTCGCTTCGCATCTCTGACAAAATTCTAACTATCTTTACTTGGTACAAAATTTATGTTTCAACTCAGTGTTCAGACCCTTTATGTCGCAAATTAATTTAACAATGAATTTTTATATATTTTGATGGGTTTTTTTAGTTAAAAATGCATCAAACTACATACACACCGAGAATTTTTTTTTATATATATTTTTATTTTTTTTTAATTTTGGGAGTCTAAGGCCCCCAGGCCTTAGGGCCCCCAAGAAAGCTGTTTCCGATCGCAGATACCATCTGTCGGCCTCTCAGAAAAGTACACGGAGTGGTACTCAAAAGCTTCAGCATGATTCCAGCCAAAAATTCATAATGCTAAATTAATATAAGCGGGACTTCTGAGTCCCACCTGGGCATCAAGTGTTAAATGGGCTTTCCGAAATCTCAAAGCCGAAATATAAATAGCAAAATTCAAAAATCAAACGGACAAAAAACGAATTCGTATGCCACCGTGCATTTCTGTGTCCCGCATACATTACTTCATTTTATCTATCTTGAGTATCGTAACCTAACCAGAAAGCCCAATAAATCTATTCTTATCCTAATAACCTTGACGGGAACCCTGTCTGTGTCCCTTCGCTCTTGTCCACCCTGCACCACCACCGCCGGTCCCACTTTCTTTCGTTCTCCACACCTCTCTCTGTGGAGTGTGTGTGTAGGGCGAACATGCATTTGGGTCAGGGGAATGCATTGAACCCTCTCTTTACGACTTTTTTGTCGAGGTCTTTTCGAGTTCATTTCCTCTGCATGTGCCTCTCGTTTCAGGGATTTAAATTTTTATTAAAACATCGTGGACAAAAGAGCGAAGATCTTGGAAAAAGTGGAGGGCCTCCTCTCTACACCTGAGACGATGTGGCACTGTGGAGGGGTTTCTTTTGCGTTGCTAACCTTGAATGGAACTGCTTTTGTGCGTTCACTTTCTGGAAATCCTTTTGTGGTGGGAGAGGCTCGTGCTGGAGTGATTGGTTTTGGCTAGCAACTTCAATGCTAAGTAATCGAGTAATTTTAAGGAAAATTTTAACATAGGGAGTTAAAGCTTACAGTGTGGTTAGTCAATTATCTGACTTCCGTGACTCAACCAGATTTTTTTTCCCTGGCGAGGTAGTTTATAGTTAGGACTATTTAAATGAGAATGGAAATGGGAGAGAAGAAAAGTGTCGATTATCTACGTAAGAACTTGATTCATTTGCTTATAGCATTGTAAACTATTTTTTGGTCTGTCTTTCCCCTTTTTAATACGCTTTTATTAATTTCACATGTGGGTTTGTTTGTTTGTATGTATGTAACTCTGAATAAAAGATAAAATTCACGTTCTTTATAAATAGAAAAGTAATATATTTAATACTATCATTAATACTAAATCCTAAACTATGTTAGATGTTGATGTTTTATAAGTGGTTGTAAACTTAACGTATAGTCAATAGTTTTGAAAATCAGAGGAAAAACAGTTACTCTAAAAGCGTATCTTTTAGTTTTTTTTAAACTAGAATTTAATTATTCTTCAGTGATATATCATTTTGCTTACCAGGATAGATGGGTATCAAATCGGTAAAATAAAAGGAATTTCCTATTCCATTAAATGCCTGGATGTTAAGTATTTTATTTTCTGACAAATTTATTACCGAATTGGTATCTCAACCAAACCAATAACCTTCTGAAACTAGAGAACAAAATCCTTTCGAAATAGGTTACCGTGTGATATATTAGAGAAAGTAGGCTAAAGGAAACCTCTGGTCAGGGTAGGACTTGATTAGTTATTTCTAGAAAAGGAATCTTTACTCCGAAAAAAGAGCCAACTTAACTTTGTTTTTCATGTGCATTGTTGTAATAGCTTCATCTTTTTTGGCGTAGAGGCAATTCACATTAGTATTAACACATTGTGGACTGTAAATTATGTATGGTAAACACACATGAAAATATCCAGGAACTATTGATAGTCTAAATATGAGACTTTAGTTAAATACAGATAAAAAGTTCATATATATATATATATAAAAGATGGTGTGAGAGATTACATTGTACAATTGTACGTGGTGATGCTCCTGAACAGTTATTTGACAAAAACACGAGGAATCTCTTGACCAGTCTTCAATTTTTCAATCAGTCAACACGGAGAGTTTCACCTACAGTGTTGAGTTACTGTATGTTTCATCCAGCCACTTTCCTTGCTCTTAAGATCTACTTTGAAGAGCTGATAATCTGCGGCGATAAAAGGGAAAATTAAATAAACCGCTTTCTGCCGATGAATCAGGTTTTGTTATCAAACACGGACTGTGAATCATAGCTGTCAACTTTTTAAAATCGGTTATCTTCCTAACGCGGAAGCAACTCATAAGTTTACATGACATTATCTTTCGGGCATTGAAAGATTTCGTTTAGTATCATTCGTGATTAAAAGATAGCTGCCACTTTGAAGGGATTTTGTCCAGAATTTTCATGTCTGATTGAAACATCTGCAGTAACGTTGAAATATCGTATGCTGTTCCGTTACCAAGCAACCAATGTGAAGCTGATGAAATCACAACATTGAACTGATGGATGAATTGATGAAGTATTGATTAAAATATTTTAACAATAGCGGGAATGGCATTTAAATATTCGCT